>PVJD01004182.1:0-143038 GCA_004026545.1 Mormoops blainvillei | reverse complement strand
TTTTTTCATATTTAACTGTTAATATTGTCATTTTTGACACCTATAAAATCAGAAAACTTTGAGAATCTCAAATATTGTCTTTCTTTTCTCATTTGTCAGCTCTATTTAGTTACAATTTTTACTGTTGCTTTAAAACATATGAAAAATATAATGTTTGTCATTGGACATATTGCTAAAAGACAAAATTACATATTTTAAATTAAATTTACATTCCATAGAGGGGGTTTCTGTGGTATTCTATAAAGACTGAATTACAACAACAATCTTAATGAAAGGCCTTTGAATGTAATCTTGTCTGGGTGAATACAGTTATTTGGATTTGTCTCATCCTTCATTGATTCTGAGGCATGAGTGGTAATTAAACATTGTACAAAGTAATAGATGTGTTGAAAGTTATATGTCAGTTACATTATTGAATAATTAGACACTGCTAAAGCTTAATATTTTATAGTAGTTGTCAAATGAGCCTGGACATCATAATAACTGGGGACAGGGAGAGAGAGGATAACAGAGAGAGTAGGAGAGAGGGAGACCTCCACAGCCCTTGTTCCAAACCTGAGAAAAACAGAGACCCTGAGGTTCTGCATTCCACAAAAATGTCTTAATGTGCTTCAAATTAAAGATAACCAGAGAAATTTATACTGACCCAGGACTCGAGCAATATTATAATTTACATTTTAGTTTGGCCTTTCAGAATTAATTCTCAGTTGCTGCAGATTTTGTAATTATATCTATCCCAGCCAGTTTTGTAATATTCATTTTTCAGTATTCATCATCATAGTTTTTACATTTTTTATAATAATATATAAAACTACTTTGAAAATTCAGTAAGTATATCAGCTCCATTTTAAAGTCACCTCCAGTAAATTCCATGTAGTTATTTGATATATTTTTAAAATAACTAAATTCATGTTAAGTACTGCAAGAATTGCCATTATATTAAATGCCCTCTTTTTAAAGTCTTAAGAAAGTATATTATAATAAATTTCTAATATCCTTCATCAGTTTCAAATAATATAATTATAAATGTCGAATGTACTGGTCAAGTTATTTGGCTTACTTTGTATATTTGGTTTAAGGAAATGACAGGAACACTATTTTTAAATTACATAGTTAAAATATTTAAAATCTTATGTTTAACTTGGCACTGACATTTATAGGCCAATTCAAGTGTTTCTATTTAACATAAATAGGAATGAGAAACCTCACAAATTATATCCCCCAGATAAAAATTTATTATTCTCATACATGTTACTTCTTTTTTAATGAACGAAAATACTCAATAATTTTTAAACTCATTTTAACTTAGTAAAAAACAAATGTGAAATCAACTCAAATATTGATGAGGATAAGTTTCCTCAATGTTTTGACAAACACTTAGAAGTCATAAACCTTGAGGAAAAGAGCATGATAGGTATAGCTAGGACAATAAACTATGTCATTTTCTCTTTTTTTATTGTGGTTCAGTTACAGTTGTCCCCGTTTCCCCCCATCACTCCTCCATACCTAACCCACACCTACATCCCACATTTATTTCTTGCTAACATTCAGAGTTCTGAAATAAGTGGCAACTTAAACAGGATCACAATGTAGAGAAGTGGATTCAACATGGAAGAGCAAACTGTATCAAAATTAATCTACAGAACCTTATTTCAAGGCCTTCAGGGAAAATTTAATTAGAAGGACCAACAGAAACACAACTGAACATGAAAAATTACTTCTGGTCATAAATTTAATATGTACTAAAACTAGTTATATAAATATATAATATAAAAATGTGTATTATATTTGCAAGGGGATTTATTATGTGTTATTGTACTTTACATGAGTAGAAGTTTTCATAATTTACAAAGATATTTTCACAGGAATAATCTGTTGATCCTCACAACAACCCAATGCATTAATCTTAGCAGATAAAATGCATTTATACAGGTTCTGCCAAAAACTAATAGTCAGAGTTTAAATGGCTTTTGTAAGGTCACATACCTGTAAACCTCAGGTGAGCAAAAGAATCAAGGTCTTTGGTTAAGTGCTATTTTTCCTATAGTTATCTGAACGACCAAATAATAAAGCTGATGATTTTTATTTTATAAAAACCTCTGAAGTAAATTGCATCTATAAATACAAAGAAAAAAATCACACAGAAATTTAAAAGGAAATAGAATTTATTTTTTACTTATAATAAATGGAATTGGGGTTGTTGACATGTTGTTTCATACAGAAGGTAAAGCTTGGCTTTTAAAACAACAGCCCTGATTAAGAGCAAGAAACACAAAAATGGAACTGCTTTTTGTCCCAGCAATCCCATTTCTTGAAATATATCCTAAGAATCCTGAAACACCAATCAGAAAGAATATATGTACCCCTACATTCATAGCAGTGTTATTTACAATATCCAAGCTCTGGAAACAGCCCAAGTGCCCATCAGTAGATGAATGGGTAAAAAACAGTGGTACATCAACACAATGGAAAGCTATGCAGCCATGAAAAATAAGAGAAATCTTACCTATTACGACAGGTTGGATGGACCTGGGGGATATTACGCTAAGTGAAATAAGCCAGTCAGAGAAAGACAAATACCCCTGGCTCTCACTTATGTGTGAGTTCTAAAGAACAAAAGAAAGTGATGAACAAAATAGAAACAGAGGCCTGGACACATGGAACAGACTGACAGTTGTCAGAGAGGATGCGGAAGTGGGGAACTAGATGAAAGAAGGTGAAGGGATTAACCAAAGAATATACGTGGATGTCCCGTAGAACAAACAACAGTGTGGTGACAGCCAGAAGGATGGTGGGGCAGGGGCTGGGAGGCGGCAGGCTGTGGTTGGGGGGAATGAGGACATCTGTAATAGTGTCAACAATAAATATTTTAAAAATATATAAATAGCAGTGACTAGCCATTTTATTTGCCAATGTTTCTTGATAAAATTCATGTTTTGTTCTTCAGTTTGTCCATATATGAAAGAGGAAAAATGTCATCAGGTATTTGTGTTACATTCTAAACTCAATAGGTAACTTTCAACCATGTGTTTTCAATTTACAAACTCTAGAGATTGTCACTGCCACCCTTGATGCAGTGTGATTTCCAAGGTGATAGACAAAGGTTTAAATGATAGTAAATAATGATTGTTCTTATTATAATACATTAAAGCTATGTGTAAGCTGTAAATATGTTATTTTAAATTATTTTTATGGAGAATTAAACATACATTCTATTACAATATAAGAAACGACCTGAACAAATCACATGCATGCTTAAAAACTGCTTTTAATTGGTTGCAAATATGCCTTTACTGTGTATCTATCTATATTGGACACTGAACTTTATGCCAAGTACTACACTTTCCCATGCAGAGCACCAAGTCTAGTTTTAGGGACAAACAAGTATACAGGTAACATGTATTCAGTGCTGAATTGGGGATGGCTTTGTGCTAGTTGTAGGATATATAAGGGATATATAAGAGAAAGTATGTGGTACATTTATAAGTAAAGATATTTAGGAGTCAGAATGTCTAATTCTGGAGAAAGGGAGTTTTAGTATCTTGTTTAGTATGTAACCCCCGCACAGTGTCTGATATACAGAATGAACCAATGCAATTGCATTATTTGAAAGATATCTCAAGCAATGGCCAAAGTGATTTTTTAAAAGATTTTATTTATTATTTTTACAGAGGGGAAGGGAGGAGAAAGGGGGTGGAGAAACATCAATGTGTGGTTGTTGCCTCTCTCACGCCCCGTCCTGGGAACCTGGCCCACAACCCAGGCATATGCTCTGACTGGGAATGGAACCGGCGGCCATTTGGTTTGCAGGCCAGCACTCAGTCCACTGAGCCACATCAGCCAGGGCCCAAAGTGACTTTTCAGCTAAGTAGGACATCAGACCAGTTACTAAAATTCAATAGTAAAATGTGTTATTTGTCATTGTCCATGTAGCTCAATCAAGATTTTTCTTCTACACGACCCACATTAGAATTTTGGTTCCTTGGAATTTCTAATATATGTAATAATAATAAATAAATGGAGATGCAGAGAATGGACACTTACTCCATGAAGGCCTACTTACAATCTGCCAACACCATAGCAATTTCTGACATGTGGAGCTTATAAAATGTATTGTTGTTGAAAAGACAGTAAAGTATTTGCAGAATCATTTAATAAGGTGAAAATATTATAAAGAAAAGGTAAAGTACTGTGGTTCCTGTATTTATTTTTTGTAAGCGAATAACATTTTTCTAATATAACTGTATAAACATTTTATGAGGCAATTGATCCACAATATTTATATGCTGATTAATGATATCTTGGTAAAAAAAGCATACATATGAAAATTCTTATTTGATATAGTATTAGATCAAATTCCATGCCCATTATACTACAAAATTATCAATTTAGAGCGATATTAAATGAAGAATGTTTTAAAACAATAAACTGAGAACATTGATCAATTGTCTTATCTTTTGCAAAATAAAATTTTGCGTAGCTATTATCTTATTGTTTGAAGGGTTTGACCTGAGCATTCTGTCTGATTCCAGGGTATTTGAAAGGACTTGGAATGTACCGATGTGCAATATATCTTTTTTGGTCATAAATATTTTTAAGTTAATGGGAGAACAGTTTTGTCTGTCTCCCTTTTGACTATTGCTCCCATGTCATTAAAGGCTTATTTGGTTCAATCTAAAAACAAATCAAGGCACTTTTCATTACTTTACAAGCCAGAAATGTACAGACATTTTCTCATATGTTGGATATTGCATATAATAAAATGCCTTCATAACCAACCTGTTCATACTGTGGTTGAAGATTAATACTGTGCTGTCTCATTGCTGATTTGTAAGGCATCTCCCAGGATACTGCTACCCTTGTGTTTGCTAGTAATTAAGATAACTGATTCTCATTTCTGTGTGCTTAGGGTGGATCTACTTTTTTTGAGCTGTATCACATTAGGAAATTTATTTAGCCCCCTGGGCTTCAGTTTTCTCACATGTGTAACAGGGAAAATAACAGTGCCTTCATCATTTTTATTGTGAGGATTAAATTAGTGAACATACCTAATGGATGTAGAAGAGTGGTTGGCATGCAATGAGTACCATAAAATAAGTTTATTTACTTGAATGTTCTCTCTCTCTCTCTCTTTTTGGTTAGTGTAACTAAAGGCTTATCCATTCATTTATCTTTTAAAAAAACCTGCTCTTAGTTTCATTGATTTTTTTGTTTATTTTTTATTCTCAATTTTATTTATTTCCACTCTGGTTTTTGTTATTTCCTCCCTTCTCCTAACTTTGGCTTTAGTTTGCCCTGCTTTTTACAGTTCCTTGAGATGCTTAGTTAAGTTGTTTGAGATCTTCATTTTCTTTTTGAAGTGTTAGCACATATCACTATAGATGCCCCTCTTAGAACTGCTTCTGCTGTATCCCCCTAGTTTTTCTATGTTTGGTTTCAATTTCATTTGTTTCAAGATTTTTTTGGCCTCTATTTTGATTTCTTCTTTGCCCCACTAGTTGTCCAGCAGCTTGTTTAATCTCCATCATTTGTACATTTTCCAATTTTATTTTTGTAATTGATTTTTACTTTCAGAACTTTATGAGCAGAAAACATGTCTGATATGACTTAAATTTTCTTAAACTAAATTAAAAATTTTAAGCTAAAGGGGGAGTAATTAGAGGGTAGAGGAATTGAGCAAAAAGGAAAAAGGACTCATGGAGATGGACTGCAGTGTGGTGACTGGCGGGAGAAAGGACATAAGGGGACTGAATGATAATGGAAAAAATACAATAACATTTTATTAAAAGTATTTTTTCTTAAATTTAATAAAATTCTTTTTAGGTCTAATATATATGTGGTCTATCCTGGAGAATATTCCATGTGCACTTGAGAAGAATGTGTATTCTGACATTGCTTGATGAAGTGTTCTGTAAATAACTGTTAAGTCTAAATGCTCTAATATATAGTTAAAATCTAATGCTTCCTTATTGACTTTTTTGCATGGATGGTCTATCCATTATTAACAGTGGGGCGGCGAAGTCCCTTACTAATATTTTATTATGATCTAGTCTTCCCTGCAATTCTGTTAATACTTTATATATTTAGGTGTTCTGAAGTTGGATGCTATTTGTTTTATTAAAATGTATGATCTTATCTATATTGTCATGAAATTATGTAGTATTTTTCCTTTTATTGAATTTATTGCAGTGACACTGGTCAACAAAATATACAGGTTTCAGGTGCAAAATTACATAACACATTATCTGTACACTATATTGTGTGTTCACCACCAAAGCCAAGTATCTTTCCATCACCATTTATTCCCCTGTACTCTCCTCCACCATCCCAACCCTCGTCCTCTCAGCAGCAACCACCATACTGTTGTCCATGTCCATGAGTTTTGTTTGTTTGTTTGTTTGATTTTTCGTTGTTACAACTTGCTGTGGGTCTACTTTAATGCTACTTAAGGCAATGTATTGAGGAGTTATATATGTAAATATTTTCTGAATGCACTATTAGTAAATGCTTTTTCACATTTAATGAGAAACAGAACCATATCAAATTCAAACTGATTGAATACAATATATTTGTCAGAACTCTGTGCATGTATAAAAAAGTCAAGAAATAGATTTTTATGTGTTGAATTAATGATGAATGTGAACTAATTTTCTATTTTGAAGTGCCCATTTTCTTTCTACCTGTTTTACTAGGACAAAGTTAACTTTAGGAAAAAGTTATTTTTGCCAATTATTCCATAAAGCATGCTTCTTTACACTTTTTATATTTTAGAGCCATTTATTATATATATTAAATAGTAAAATAAATATTACTTGAGTAGCTTTAACTTACATAAAATTAAGCAGAGAGTAGAAAATAAATTTCTTTTAAATGATGTAAGTTTAATATAAGTAGACTAACATGGTATCTTTTTATATTAAAAAAGATGATTAAATTTCAACAATAACATTTTATGTTTTAAAACTAAATCATTTTCCTAAATAACACATGCTTACCTATGCTGAGTTTATATTTCTATCATACATTTCATAAGTTTTTTCAGAATTTCATAGTTAACATGAAAAATTTTATAGCAGGAACTGATATATTCGTGTAATTATGGAGTTACTAGACAAATATCAACTGTTATCTTTATTAATGTTATTTTAATTGTAATTTTTTTGGATTATTGATATGAGTTATAACACCTTACCAAGTTAAAACTGAGAATTCCTTAAAATAATTTCAACTAACACAGCCTTTTTGCAATGTGTTAATTCATGATCTTTTGGACCAAAGTTTGCTATATCATATATTTCAGTTAATATAAATAGCATTGATATACTCACAAAAGATCTACTTTCCATTTTCTTACAACATATTCTCTACAAGAATATTTGATTCACATTTTTATGTGATGTTTGGTTTTATACTGTGATCCTTTGGTTAAGATAAAGAATGAGTATAATATTATAGAATATTACTACAGTGAGGAAATATATTTACTCTCTGCCTTCCATAAATGTAGCCTGAAGTCATAAGACACATCAAGTAAAGTTCTATAATTTTCCTGAGAAAAAAGTAAACTTTTCTGCTTAATTTGAGGCCCTTATATAGATCTATTGGGTTAATCAAAATGTCCATTTATTTTTTTCCATATGATGGCTCTACTAGTGCTTAGTTGTCTTTAACTTCATTAGAAACAATTTTTTTTTAGATTGTATTGTGACAGCTGTCATATCAGTGTGCATTTAAAAAAATTCTCAAAACTTGAATTTTTATGCAACCATTTTAATATTTAAGATGGGAGAAAATATGCAACATTTTTGGCATATTGTGCTTTATTATTTTAAGAAAGGTAAAAACACACGTGATACGCAGAAAAAGGTTTGTACAGTGTATGGAGAAGGTGCTATAACTGATTAAACATGTCAAAAGTGGTTTGCGAAGTTTCTTGGTACAACTGACATTTTGGCCAAATAATTCTTTGCTGTGGGACTATCTTAATGCATTGGAAGATGGTTAGCCCGTGGCCTCTACCCACTAGAAGCCAATAGCGGGAGATAGCCAACATACTTGAAATATCCAAATCAATAAAGTTATTGGTAAAAATGAAAAGTGTGTCTTTTAGTTTATGGAAAAAAAAACAGGGATTTTTTGACCAACCCAATAAAACTTAAAGATAATTTTTTTTTTCACTACGGTGCTCATGTATTAACTTAGGCCACTACACCATGTTGGAGGTAACAGTCCATAAGTAATAAACTTAGGAAGATCAAACAGGTATATAATACATCCTATTTTCTTTAAGATATGCTTAAAATAGTATGAATACAACTGTAACTTTTGTATATTTGTTTATTAACTTGGTTGTTTGTGACAAGAAAACAGTTCTAAAATATTAGTTATCATTCAATATCCATATTCTTTTAGGATAGAACAAATCCAACTCTGACATTTGAGTGATAACCAAGGCAAGTGTATTAGAAACATCACTTAAGAGAAATTAACATTATGGTCAACAGATTTCTGATGCAGGTAAGGATTTTTTTGTTTGTTTTTTTTGTTTTTTGTTTTTTTACCCATATCTCTTATCTTAACAAAGTGTAGACCAGAGTTACAATACCCTCTCAATCTGTTTCTCATACCATGGCCTTCAAAAATACTATTTATTTGAAAAAATAACTAGTCACTACAAATACTCCTAAACAAAACACTGAATTTTACTTAATTTAATTATATTACTTTGGTATATATATCTGAAACATGTTCTTCCCTAAGTATTATTTTAATAATTATTATGCTACTAAAATTGGCATAAACATAATTTGAAGAATGCTTTTTCCTTTTAATTTAATGTTCACTTCATTTTTAGCAATATACCCATTTAAAACAGCATCTGTGTTCATTGATGGATGAGACCATTTTGTTTTTATGCAGTGTTGCAAGGGCCTTTAGCAATGATCAGAAATCTATAATTAAAAAATTAAAATCCTTAAGAATTTTGAAAGTATTGCAGATATACATTATTTAAGTAAATGTGATTTCAACATATCACATTCTAAACACAGATATCAAGCCTTTATCATTTAAAGAAAGCTAAGAAAAGAATATTTACCAAGAATTGCTGAAACAAATTAGGAAGATATAAAAAGTTGATTGAGTTCCATATTCTCAAAGAATAGAGGAGTTCATATAGCTGATCTCTCTGTTTCTTTATGTGACATAAGATGTCGTCCATATGTAAATGCAAACTGTGTTATGAAAAAGTAATTAAATGTGACAAATACCATTTTATGAGAGCAGTCTTTGTCCAGGGGTTTGTATCCTCAGTGCCTAGAACTGTATTTGGCACAGTGCCTGGAACAAAGATGTTGTTAATTTAAAAAAGATATTTTAAAAATAAATCAATGATGGGTCAATAAATTAATGTTATTAAAGAGGGTACATATTGATTCTTATATATAAAGTCATAATTTTGTTTCAGCAGGTTAAAAGAATAAATCTGCCTAAAATACAGAGTAGAATTTTTACATGAATTATTCCTTTCAGGCAATTTAAAAAGTATACTGAAGAAAAAGATTTATGCTCTTTCCAAAGTTTGACATTAATTAATAATCCTTCTCTTTTAGTTTTTAAGATTGTATATGGGCCAGATCTTCATGATAGGAATTGATAAAGGATATAGTCATAAGTTATAATTTAGCTCCTATGCTAAACAAATGTTTTGGTTGCTTTTAAGGTCTAATGGATTCTGCTGTAAACACAGAGGATATATCCATTAATAAGACAAGTTGTGTTTTTACCCTCATGAAGACATTTTAGCCCAGTGGCTGTCCTTTACTTATGGATGACACCTTAGGTTTACACAAAGGAACAACAGTCAAATGTAGCCACTACCTTATTGTCTGCGAATATGGAACTCAGCTACCTTCTTGATCTTCCTGAATTGTCTCAGTAATTCTGGGTAGAGGGTATTCTTTCCTCAGCCTCCTTTCTAAGATGAATGAAGACTACCTGTATGTGGTTACGGTCTGATACTACATTTACTTAAACAACATAAATTGGGACTCATAAAAAAAAAGATAAATGAAATGGAAATATATACTGAGGGCAAAAATTATTTCTTAAGAAACACCTCATCCACTCCTACATGTAAAAGTACATATTAATAAATTTAAAAGACATAAGAACCTTTTGGAGTCTCAATTTAACAGTAAGCTGACTGCTTCAACGTGCACGCCCTATTTACAGCTGGCAGAGATCCAGTCCCTTTCTTCCACAGACAGCACTGGCTATTGCTCATAATGACCTTAGAAGCAGGCGCTTATACATTTCTGTCATTAGTACAAAGGACCTTCTATTTCAAGTCAGGTGATAAAAATGAATGTCTAAATGTCGATTCCAAATCCACCAGGTTCCTTCAAAAAAAAGCACCCAAGTATTATCTCAGTAGGGGATGATTCCACACAGTTCCGTATGTTCACTTCATTCATTTTCTTTAGTCATGGGGACCCCATCTCTGAAACAGCAGTAGCTGAAATAAGGCAGGCTTTCCTGAAAGCCAATTGTTGGGTTATTTTATTTACTTATTTTATAAATGCACACCTAGCCTGACTTTCTGAGCATGAGTGAAGAATATAGGTACTTAGAGCAAGTAAATTATACCATATGCTTTCCTGATGGCAAGTGTTCCCAAGCATCTTTGCAGAACTTGTTTCACCGGCCTATTGACAAAGTCATGCTTTCAAGGTACTCTCTCTACCGGGCTTACACTTACAAGCTAACTTAATAATTTTAAAACTTTTATCTGAAAGAATAGGTGTTTTTAGAAGTCAGTATTTGAGGATTTAGAACTCATTTTGTGTGACTGCCAAGTTTGAACATGAGGATTTTTCACAAATGAAGGATGTTTTGCACTTGAGCTTATATGCCAATGACCTTGAACTGATCCCAAAGGGGATTGTATATTTCCCATTGATAATGAGGCAGAGAAAAGTCTTACATGTATATAAAAGTATTATTACCCCACATTTTAAAATACAGTTGGCTATGTAAAATAAAATCACAAATTTTTTAGGTTACAGAGAAAATCAAAGCAGAAAAGAAACATGCTGTTTCCTAGGTTCGTTGTCTTTCACAGAAGCATAGACGGTGTGGCATTTGAAGGTCTTTTGAAATAAAAGTAGTATTATGCATGTCCACTGCCGGGGCTGCTCTACTCACAGCCTCTTTTCCCAAGCTCTGACTTCGAATCCAGACTTACGTGGTTTATGCATGTATTACCTGGTTTTGCTCCATCTGGCCCACGTAAATTAGATTTAGCTAAGTACCTGACTCAGAGTAGTCAGTCTATAACTAGTTGATAAAATATGAAAAAGCCAGAGATGAAGTTACTTTTTGCCAATTAATATAGGAATTGAGAAATCGAGACAATCTGATCACAGTAAATGCTGTATCTTAAAGTACGCACTCTGTAGGAGGCGTTCATGAATGACCGTGGACACGCCATGCACTGAGTTTGCTCAACTAAGGGTGCACAGGAGCTATGAAGTAGCTGGAATTATATGAGAGAAGAGAGATATAAAGTAGAAGAGAAAGGTTTTCAATTGATAAGATAAAAAGACCCTAAGCATATAAAAATACACACTTCTAATACAGAAGTTTCTCACAAGGAAAGTCTCCTTTGATCAAAAGAATGTTAAAAGTTTCTGAAACCTGCATGACCATACAACTGATTTATCACATTTCTAAACAACAACAACAAACAAAGAAGTATAAAACAGAAAACAGGGAAAAGACATTTCTATATAGTAAATGCCACATGCATGTCAATTTTTTGTTGAACATTTGAATTCTTTAATCCTTTGTTGAAATAGTTTCATTCTTTTATTTAGCTCATATGTTAAGCGCTCCTGTGTGACAACCATTTATTGACCATCTACTATGGTTTCAGTATTTGGAAATGTAACTTCCTACCATTATGGAGCAGATTTTTAGGGGTGGATGTTACATAATGAGCAATAAACATATTTAACACGTGAAGTATACAGTCCATATCTTTGTTTCAGTTCTCTGGGGCATAGCCTCTAATATGGAAAATCATCTGCAGAAAGTTTATTTGGGTGTTCCCTTGAGCCCCACCAACCACAGAGGAAGAAAGAGAGTAGAAGTGGTCAAAAAGAGGAGTTGAATTGCACCAAAGTCTCACAAAGGGTCTTTGGGACTTGAATGTCTCTTAAACATCATTCTACCTTGAAGCATGTGCCCAAACTTTTATTTCCTCACTCGATCCATGATCCACCATAAAATGTGGGCTGACTTATGGGTGGAAGAATGATCTGGGCAAGAATATCCTCTTCAGCTCAGGACTATTTCTGGAGAAAGACTCATCAGGGGGCTATTGAAGCTGAAGAACTGGGGAAGCGAGTGCTGCAGGGGCATCTAGATTCCACACCATGAAATCCAGCACAGCATATTGCAAGCTGATAAGTGCTATAAGATTGATTTGGGTAAGGGAAATCCATATTATTAAGAGGTTATTTGAAATTTAAATATAGAAAACAGAGTAAGTGGTGTTTGAGCAAAGAGTTGAATTAGGTGAGAGTGTTAGATGGATTGCTGGGTGGAGGGAGTTTTATACAGAAGGGACAGATAAAGCAAATACACACCTGGCATGTTCAAGCAATGACAGGCCAGTTTGGCTAGAGTAGATGAAAGTTGATATTTGGAGATGACATGAAAGAGGAAATTGGGGACCATTCTCTTGGGATCTATAGATCATGGAAAACATTGGCTGTAATGGAAATTTAAACTGAAATAGAAACATCGTAGGCTTTTGAAGAGTGAAATTGTTTAACCTGTTGCAATAACATCGCTTCTCCTGCAGTGTCGAGAATGAAATGGGTGGGGAGGAGGTAAAGGTGAAGAACAGAAACCAAAGACCAGTTAGGATAATAAGAATCAGTGATAGCTGATGGTGAGATCAGGTAAGAGTCGGTGGTGCCTTAAACTAGACCTATGCCATTGAGGTTAGAAAGAAGTACTCAAATTATGCATATATTTTGAAGTACAGGTAATAATATTTATTTTAGTATTTGTGAGCAAAGAGAAAAGAAAGGCATCAAGGTTGACTACAAAATTCTCATTCTGATCAACTGGAAAGATGCAATTATCATCACTGAGATAGACAAGGTTGGGAGCAGTAAGGTTATTTGCAGGACAGTGGAGTGAAGATGGGGTTGATTATCCTGTAGATGGTATTTCAACCATCAGACTGAGTGAATTCACCAAGGAATTATATAATTTTATATATGAGAGAGAGCAGGAAAAGAACCTAAAGAGTGATCGATGAGAAATACATAATTTTTCCCAATTTAAAAATTTCTCAGAAACTTGAAAATAACAGTTTAAGAATAACAAAGTGGTCTTAAATCCTTTTCTGGTTGACCATACCACCTTTTCTTTTCACAAGCTTTTATTCTTAGAGACAGTGGGAACCTGCAATGTACAGATTGAGAAACCCTATATATAATGCACTCTTCTTAAAAAAAATCATGTACTACTGATAAACTCATTCATAGATTATATATATTTCTCCCCATCCCACCCCTAAAACAGTATCTTTGTTAGTGTGTCCTTTCAAAATTATTCTCTTCTCCACGGTAATCTTTAAAGATTTTAAGACCTGGAACTCCTCGTAGATGATGGGAACCTTCCGTGTGTGGGAGGGAGTTGGGGGGAAATGTTACAGGTATCCAAATAGCATGTTCAATGAGGGATACTATTGGTTTCCTGTGAAAATCATCAGGCAAGAAAGCTATTATGAGCTTTCTATATGATCACCTCAATAGGTTTTTCTAGGTTTTGGATAATAATAAACCTCTTCCCGAATCACCAAAATAATGAATTTTGTGAGGGCTCTAGAATTAAAGGATCGTATATACTCAGGACAGCAGCATAGATGTCCATGTTGCTGTTGTTCTTTATATCTTTTATTTAACATAAATAACCTTATGTATTTGGAACACTTTACAAATACTCCTGGCTGTGCCCTAACTGAATTCTGTGGATTTTATTTTTATATCTTTTGGAACCTAATTTTTTCCAGCATCGATACCTGCAGTATAGGGGTCATGATAAGACTGAATTATAGAAATAACATTATTTGTCTCTTAATGGACACTGCATGTTTCCTGTTGCACTGTTCACCTCTCAGAAACATGGCATGGACTTTTGGACAAAACTACTTCATAATTTAATTTGTTTTAACCTGGAAAATTGTATCTATGTCTATAATCGGCAGAAATGTTCCCCTTGTTAATGTCCCAAGTAACTGAAAATCTAGGAGTAAGAGCTGATGGCAGCCACACTGCACCCAAAGAGCCCAAGCAGTATCTGGAATCTCCCTTCCACCCATTTATCTGTGTTTCCTCCTGCACTAGAGTGATGTTTCTCTATCAATTCTCTGTCAGAAATATCAATCATGTCCACATTTTCTACTCCTATGATAAAAGAGTTATTTCCAAAGCTGTTGATTATTCCTAAGCCTATTTCTTCAGCTCAAAGTATTTTTAATTCATAGGTCTCCCCGGGCATGTTTGATTTGTCTGCATCTGTACATCTCATAGATGTACAAAACCTGGTCTGTGGACACCTGGCTCCAGTGCCTGGCACAACTATACATCCAATTCTTTGAGTCATAAATGTGCAGTTCGTTTCAGTCACAGTCCTGTAAGTTATTTTATTAGTAAAATATCAAAGTGTTTTAAAGAAAGGAAATGAACCTTTAAAAACAATTCAGAATTACAGTTCTAATTTTTCCTTAGAAATATCTTTATTTAACATAGTACAATCACAATTCAAGATATTTATAATTATGTAGAAAAATCTGAGGAAAAATTACAATGGTAGAAGTACTATAGAAGAAATATCACACAACTGACCCTACTGTCATCAGGATTACACTGAAGAATGTCTGCATACCAGTAGGCTCTTTAACTGTATTGTAGAAGAAACAGTGAGAATGCATGAGTATTTCAGATTTGAAGTTTTCAGCAGCACAGCACATAACCTTCATTATTAAAACACTGAGTTATACCTTTAGTCCCTTACAGGAAAACAATTTTATTCCCTATTGCATTAAAAAAGGATTTTTACCTTCCTGTAATGAATTATAAGTCACACTTGCCACAATTAATGGAAGACATGTAATATACTTTGATCATATCTTTCTTTTCTGGATAATAAGCAAGTGTGGTAAAGTGAAACTGCATTTTTATTGCAAAACTCTGTTGCCTTTTTTTGACTCAAGCTCTTTTAAAATTATATAGATCTCTATAAATTGCAAGAGAGTGAGCTCTAGAGAGCAAAAGCCTTGTCCATGATACTGCCACTAAAAACAGTAAAATACAGGCATAGTTCCAAAGAACTGAAAGCCAGACTGTGTCCTGACATTCACAGGTTAAAAATAAGACTACCTTGGTTGGAATCAGTAATTATTTTGTGTTATTTTGGTTACTAAGGGACTGTTATTATTCTGCTTAACTGACATTTCAGCCATACTTGAACTGACCATGGCTAAGCATTACCCTTCTTATTGACCTTAGGAGAAAACTATAGTAATCTGAAGCAGCTTGAAGTAGTTTACCATGTGCGTGCGAAAATTATTATTCTCTGTCAAATTAAGCAACATTTGAATCATAACATATTTGCCTCATAAAATTTTATACATGTGTTTAAAGATTCATTAAAAGCACTAAATGCGCCCATTTACTTTTCGGGAACGCAATATGAGCTAAAATACGTGTAAACTCATGAGTTATTGCCTTGTCCTAACATGGGATGATTAGGGTTGTCCCTCCAGAAAGGCAGGGCATGTGTGTGGTTGGTAGAGCTGCTGCTAATATGCTGCCTCTTTGTTATGGTGCAAGTGCTCTTCAAGCGACAGCAGAGGTAAGTGTCACAGCTATTTAGCATTAGCATAAAGAGATAAAAAGAGCTGTGTGACAGAGTAACCGTTTAGCATTAAAGAAACAAAATAATAAATGCTCAAGGCAAAATGCAATAGAAACCCTTAAAAGGAAAAGATCCCCATGCAGCAAGTTTCCCAGAGGTAAAACTGGTGTCTATCGTGGGGGTTAGGAATTGGTTACCTTTACATTCATGAATAAGAAATTTTATGCCACTATTTTTTAATTATTCAACTTTACTCATTATTTATTTATTTCCTATTTTGATAGGAAAGGATTTGGCTTTTACCCCAAACTCACTGTTCCTCAATTTCACAGTTGTAAATCATTGTCACCCTTTTTGTCTTTTCTTAGTTTTGTTTTTAACTTTAATGAACATAATTTAGTGAATATAAGAAAATGTGTTTATCTCATTCTTAATGGTTTGACAGTATCTCTTCTTTTGATGTCTTGTAACTTGAGCATGTCAGTACTGACTTTCTATACAATTCCATTTTCTGTCTGTTTTTCATAAGCTTGCAAACTATAGCTTTCCTATCACAATGAGAAGAATGATAATATTTCCATTGTTTCTGAATTGTTTCATGCATGCTTTATAGGGGTATAGATACAATCCATTGAGCGCTATTAGTATGACTATAAAAATATCACATGTGGGTCCTGACCCATGTGGCTCAGTTGGTTTGGCATTGTGCCACAAACCGAAAGGTTGCTGGTTTGATCCCCGGTCAGGACACATACCTGGGTTGCGAGTTTGATACCAGGCCGGGGTGAGTATGAGAGGCAACAGATTGATGTGCCTCTCTCACATTGATGTTTCTCTCCCTCTCTTTCTCCCTCCCTCCCCCTCTTAAAAAAAATAAAAAATAAAAAAACAGATAACACATGGAGCCAAAAAGTAGGCATGCTGCTCAAAGGAGATTGTTCTTAACCACCACTGAATGTGTTGTTATTTTTTATAGCAGTCATCACTTATTCTAAAATTTCCTATATTTTACAATTTATTGAATTTTTTTATTTGAATCATTTTTTTTTTTTGCAAGGCTCTTTGGTAGTGCGTAGAGGTTCTTATTGTTTTATTGTCTTGTTGAGACTGCAGGGCAACTTTAATGGTCATTAGCTCTTTTATGCACTTATTTCCAGCAGGCATTTTAGGAAGTCTCTTCTCCATGGTATTTTGTGACTGCCTTTTAGTTATCTCTGTCATTTTATTTTAACAACATACTTTTTTTTTTTGCTTCAGAATACTGTATCTGTCACTTGGTAAATATATGTAGTTGATAATTATCAACTCATTGTACAACTACAATGAAATAATAAATACAATATTCAGCAACGCTTTGAGTAACTCACACTTTACTATCAAATAAACTATATGAATTATATTTTCATCAAAACAATATGAATATCTTGCATGGAAAATGCAGATATTATAGATATTTTCAATATTTTATTTTGAAATCAATTTTGTTTCTTAAATTTTGTCTTAGTGGTAATCATGTTGTTTTTAAAAGAAACTGGAGGGAAAAAAAACTAAATATTTACAAATGTAATAAAGAACTTGCAAGAGCATAAACATGCCACCATTTATGTAGAAGGAATTCTAAGTATTTTATGACAATAAATCAGAAATGTTATTTCTTATTTAACTTTTATGGACGGGCACATAGTAAGGACTGGAAATTTGTAATTACCTATATTCCTTATCAACTAATCATCTATGATTAACTAGGAGAATTTCTGTAAAAAGAAGAGTCAAATAAAGTTCAGATCCTCAGTCATTTAACTATTGCTTGAGAATTCTTGCCAAGTTACTTTAAAAACTCTCTGTGAGTCAGATTCCACTTCTAAAAATATGGGTGTAATAATACCTACACTTTTAGCTTATATTGAATTCTAACTAATAAGACTTATAAATGATCAAATAAATGGTAGTGCATAGTAGGAACTCAAAATTTATGTCAAATACTACTATTATCTAAAGAGGGTAGTGTCTGTCTTCTATCATAATACCAAACACTTTTTTTAAACCTAGGCAATTAATGAGGCAGCACCCCTCAGACGGGCTGTATGATATAATAGCTCATGTGTAGCACTTCGAGTGCATCAAGAGAGAAAGTATTCATTCATTTGACTCGTTCCTTCTTCAGCAAATAATGTACTAAAAATATAGCATAGTTTCAAATGCTAACAAGAATATAGATTCACACTTTACTGTTTAGCTTTATCTGACCCAATTATTCTAACTTACTTAAAAATATTGAGTAAAATTTAATAAAATCACTAGGTTAAAATTTCTCAATAACGATTAAAAACTTTAAAATTATATGAAATTCCTTAATAATAGTAAAAAGTACGCAATTCACATGTAAACTTTACTCTTCACCATGTCGAAACATGTTTCATGAAGAATGCATTTAAATTGCTTAGTACTGCAAGAGACCCTGGAACAAAGTTTTCCTAAACATTCTAGTCACTTTTACATAACTAGTGCCCTAAAATGCACATAATGTTTTTAAAGCTAAAAGAATTAATATGGTACCACACTTTGTTCAAAGTATATCGAATACTTAATATAATACTTAGTAAGCCATTTAAATCTAATTAGAACTATATGTGGAAATGCAACTTTTCACATCTGTAAGTTTGACAGTAAATATTTATTTTCTGAGTGATATTTGCTAATTCTCTGCTTCCTAATTGTTTTTCTGTATTGAGTAGCAGACTCAAAATCAGTTTGAAGAGATTGCACTTTTCAAACATTAATAATAGACTATTTAAAAGCAAACATTTGCTCACTTGAGTGCTACGATTCTATTGTAAATTACTTTGGATTTGAGTTAATAAGACTGCAAACCTTTGTTTCCAACACATTGCAGTTAACCATGCAATTTAAAAGCATAATATTTCTCTCAGCTCTTCCAAGGATTCCCTATCTTTCAACTATAGTTATTTTCTATTTTTGTATATAATAATGAAAACAGTGCTAAGGTGTTTTAAAGTTTAAATCATAATTTTATATGTATCATCCAAAAGCTATTTATTATTTTTTATGTAAAACATAGATTCATGCTGAATTATTTTTTCTTAATGATTATAGGAAGTTATCTGGTCATTTTTACCACAAAATCTCCCAGCATACATATATCCCCATATATGCTTTCTACCACTTGGTTTGTTTCATTGATTGAACATAACTCTATCTTCCAGCTTTTGGTCCTTCTTGCTTTTTTAACTTTGCTTGCTTAGTATATTGTTCTCATCATCATATAAACATGTTGTCTTGTCCACCATTTTAAAATTTTATTTGTTCATATCCCATTCCACCTTGGGTTCCATTTCCCTCCTACTCTTCCTCATAGCAAAATTCCTTGAAAGAGTTGTTCCCCCTAGTCACCTATCAGTATGTTCCACTCCTTTTTGAACAAACAGCCCTCAGGTATTCTTTTCCAGAAAGACACCAAAACTGCTCTTGAAATTCACCAATTGAGTGTTCATCATTGCTGCCTTCACCTATTGAAGACATTTGGCATATGGGTTGCCTCCCTTATGTTTTTTGCTTGTCCCCTGGGACATTCTCCTCTCACATCACTGACTAATTCAGCCTCTCTCACATATTTTCTTTGAAATTGATCTTTAGAAATATTTGGTGTCCAAATACATGGGGATATTTATCTCTGACCCAAACACCTCGTTTAGGTTCATATGACCAATCATCTTAGATATTGCCACTGGGAAGTCAAAATTAGTACACCCAAAACTGAATTATTTATGGCACCCATGCCTGACAGGCTTCTTCCCAAGTGTTCCTCACCTCAGTAAATGCAGTAGATTTGTAACACTGTAGATTTAGAATAATATTGCAGAATAATGTTAAGAACATTTAATGAAGTGGGCAGGGTCGTTTTGATAAAGAAAACTAGACTTTTTTCCCAATTACTAAAGCCAAAAACTGTGGTTTCGTCATGAACTTCTGTATTTCTTTCAACCTTCACGTTAATCTATCAATAAGTCCCATTGGCTTATCTTCAAAATATTTTCAGATTTTGCCTCCTTCTTTCTATTACCACAGTGATCTCCTAAGTTCAAGTTACTGTAATTTCTATGCAGGACTTCTAAAATAGGATGTTAGCCTTTCTAACCTTTCCACCCTTTCCGTACTCTCTCCTAACTGTTCTATAATCCACACAGTAACCAGAGAAATCTTTTAACACTTTAATTAAATTATACTCCTTCCTTGTTCAGGACCATCAGAATCCTTATTGTGCACACTCCATTCAGCGTCCTTAGATGTCGGCAGTGGCCTACAGCTTACCTTCCGTCTTGTGTTCCCACTGCTCAAGATATCCTGCCCCAGCCACTCTGAGTTCCTGACTCTTCCTTCGCGATGTTAAAGGCGTCTCCACCTCAGGGCCCGGCATTCTCTGTTCGTTCTGGTTCAGTTGTTCTTTCTCACGCAGCTGGCTGCTTTGATTTTCAGAGCTTCTCTGTGCAGATATCTTCTTCTAAGCTGAGATGATCTTGGCGACATTACCTAAAAACACAGTTCTTAGCCAGATCTTTATGGTCTCTTTATTTTTTTTCATAATATCTATAGGATTATATATTTAATACATATGAATATTTATGTGTGTAATGTATATGTGTGTCTATAGATTGGGGTTTTGTTCAGCTCCCTATAATCGAAAATGAGCTACCTGCCATTAGAGATCATCTCACTTATTATCTGTTAATTATGAAATAGTAATTTTTGTGAGAAATTAGAGAAAGGGAGAAATTAGAGAAAGGGATGCTTGTGTACAGGTCACATGGAGGAAGTATTTGGTAATTGTCAATGCTGCAAAATATTTTTTTAGTCTGAGGTATTGAAGTTTTTTGGATTATGGCATTGAGTTTAAACATAACTCAAAGTTGGATTAAACAGGCAATAACTGAAAGTCCTTCTAAAGATATGGTATTTACTTATAGGAACTATTGATATTATTTGAACTGATAAATTAAGAAGTTCCTACTACAAAATAATCACCTAGATATGTATAAGCATAGTGAAGTCTACATCCTAAATAATCTTCAGTAAAATGCTTTAAGTTCCCTATTTTTACATGATCTTAACTTCCTTTAAACACAAAGTAACCATATCCTGGACAAAGGACCAATTTATTGACCTCCAATACAACCTTGTCATAATTGCTACTGTACACTTAAGTTCAGAATGTATAAATGTATAAAGGTAAATTTGTGACCTTCCCTGGGAATTACTTGATGTTACATTTCTTATGTCTGCTCTTTCTGGTGAAACCTGTATGTGGCACTAGGACAGGCACTGGTGGCCATGACTTGAAAAGCACCAAAAGGTCCGATAACAAAAAATCGCATGCTCCGGCAACAGCTGGGATGGTGCCTTGAGCAATCAACAAACATGTTGTGACTCCTTTAGTTTTAGCAGAGTATTTTATAACAGTTCTTTATGAAATGGTTATAAGATATTATCATGTTAATATAAATTAACCCTCTGCTCCATAAGACAATGACAGCACATAGAAAAAGAACAATATTGACATATGATTTTAAGAAAGTGTATAGCAGGGGATGGACCAACTCTGAAAGAGAAAATATGGACAGTCCCCACTAGGATCTTGTGTAACCACTGAACTCTTTGATAGATTAATAAGATGGAAGAATAGTTGGAATAATAAAAGGACTGGTAAAATCTTAAAACTTTACATATATCATTTTTTATAAACCAGGTAATGTCTGGAGATTATTATAAAAATAGAGGAGAAATATCTATAGTGTATTAATTTATCGATATCTACTCATGGCCTTGGGAGGGCAGGATGAGGCATAAAGGGAAGGAGGAGGGGGTCGTAGACCTGGAAGGTAGCAAGGAGCGCGGAGTGGGAGTGTGGAATCACATGCTCTGACTTCAGTTTGCACTCTGCATTTTCACTGCTTATATGAATCCAGCTAACTGACTTACCTTTTTCTAAAACTCTGTTTCCTCTTCGGTTAAACAGCGATCACATTATACCCCATAACTAAGTGATTGTTATGTGGGTAAATTACATGAAACATTAATGATATAGAGAACATCATTGGTGTTGGCTCATACAGAAAAAGGAATTTCAGGAGGATTCGGTGAATTTAAAGTATTCTTTTTGTCATCGTTATTTGGCAGCTTACTCAAAACCTTTTTATTTGTTTTATCTATAGAATTAGGATTATTTATCTTTGTTGAAGGATTTCTGGGTGCTAGAACTGACTTGGCTAAACAAAAGTTCTACAGTTAACATTTACTATTAACAAATACTTAGGCTTTATGTGTCTGTTTCATTCACAGGTGTTTTTGCAATATTTTTGGGTCAAACACTTGGGACATTGGTTAAAAGTATACATACATGTGACTAAGGACCTACTCCATGACCTGCGTGCTTCCCCCATTCCAGGGAAATCTTTTATAGCCTGAAGCCAAAGATGATATCTAGAATTTGAAATTATTCTATTCCAGATTCCTGCTTTTCTTATGACTAGCAAAACTGCCTGTATTATTTATGATTACGTATCTCTTGAAATAACAAAAAACCTCAATTTTTAACAGACCCTTTAACTCAAGTAAAAAAATGGTACCTAGTTCATCGGACCAAGGGGGATATGTGCTCCAAGTGTCAGGGACTGGGCTCCCACTCCCAGCACACAGCTATTATGCCTGGGCTGAGGAATTCAGAAGCTCCAGGTCAGCAGTATTTGACAGTGTCCCAGCCATCCCTTCCAGCCAGGCCAAAGGAGAAAAGTTTAAGGAGAGGTACCATACCCTCTGATACAGAACGGCTACTACGTATTGCACCTACTATTTGTACTTCAAAATCACGGTCCAGGAATGTTTTGGCTACATCTAGCTTGAAGGAAGTATGGACAATATCTGTATTCTTAGAAGCCATTGATTGAGCTTATAAAAAAAGAATAAAAGAAAGATACAGTGGACATAGCTAGAGGGAGATGATAGGAAATCTGGCAATGTCTACCATACACCCTAACTTTTCATTAAAAAATAAATCCATCTAAGCAAATTAATTTTCCCTAATATGAGAGAAAGTTCCAGGATTTGACAAATTAGTCAACTTCTGAACATTTTAGATAAATAGAAATGATTCTATTACACTTGCTTCCTGCAAAAACTATAGAAGAGAAAAACAGACATCATGTAGTATTGAGTTACAGAGATAGAGACATAAATCCAATTGAAGGTTTTCTTCTGACTCAGTCTGAGAGTTTTGAAGGCAAGGATAACAAAACATCTTCACCATAATATAATGTCAAGAAGACTATTTGTAATTTTAGAAAGGGTTAACGAGTGACTGTAATGCTTGAATGCTTCATTTCTCTTTGGTTAAACTAATCTTCTCAATTCTGCTTTTGCATAATTAGCATATGAGAACTAAATACCTGGGTGAACAGTATATAATTAGGTCAGTCACACAATGTCTACAGGAGGTGAAAAAGAGATACATAACTATTCATGTCTATTATAATTATTCTCAGGGCATATCTTAATAAGGAACCTTCATCAACTAACCATTTTTTAAACTTCTATAATTATTTCTATTAATTCTCCTCCAAATTTAAAAATTCCAAAGGGCGTGTATCATGTCTGGGTCAGCAGTGTGGTCACCGTCACACCTGATACATTGAATTGCATCTAAATAGGCTTTTAAAGTGATTCTCTGCTTTTCTTTTTCAAGACAATGAGACAAAATCTTAGATTACAAAAATATAAATGATTGTGAAAGTATGCAATCAATAAACACACATTTATTAATATATTTATTAATGAATAATTATTGTATACAGGGAACTGGAGTCTACATATCACTCTTTTCACTTGCTAACTGACATTTGTCCAAATTTGATTTCTCTAAAGAGATTTATGTTTTTATGTGTGGAGAATAAGCATGGGATAACTTCAGGAGGCCCTGGGAAGTATAAGTTTTAGGGCATTGACAAAATGGCATAGATATATAAGCCAATACATTTTGATTTAAAATATTTTTTATCATGTTGGATTAGAGGAAGGAAAGTTAGCTGTCTTTCTCTTTTATTTCCTCATGTGAAACTGTACAGCGTGGATTTCTGTGACAAGATTTCAGAATTCAAAACTGTATCACTAAGATATTTCAACTAGTTTATGGGTAAATTGACTTGAAGAAAGGCTTGGGAACACAGCCACACACTTTATATTGTCACCATGGAAACATTAATCTCTGACTTCTACTCAGTCCATTTACAAATGGTATATTATATTATTACAAATGGGGAGGGAATGAAGCAAGTTTGTATAGTTAGTACACAGCTCAGCTGTGCCTTGTTCAACAGGTGACCAATGGCAGAAATCTTGCCTCCATTCCCTCCCCATACTTTGTGTCCTGGTGTGGGATCATAGTAGCAGGAGAGAGGGGGCTATTATATCATTCCTTCAAAAAACTTTTTTTTTGGTAATTTCCATAGAGGTAAAAAATGAGGGTTAAACTGTAATGAAGGCAAAAGGAATAAGGAGGAAAGCCATTTGAAAAAAGACAAAAGGAAAAAAAATCTCAGCTATCATGAGGAAGGGCAGATGTAGACCATGTTGAACTTATATCAGTGGTTCTCAATCAGAGAGAATTTCACTCCCAGATGAACTTGTTAATATTTGCAGATATTACTTATAATTGTGAAGGAGGGGCTCTCTTGGCATCTAGTAAATAAAAGTCAGATGTATTGCTAAACTTCCCAGCATGAATAGGGCACCTTCTCACATTAAGGAGTTAACAAATTCAAAGTGGTACTAGTTTGAGGTTGAGAAACCATACTCTAAATGAACACATACAGCGTTTACAAAGAGAGTAAAATGTTAGGAAGGAATGAAGGTTTACTGAAAGGAGAGTGGCACTATCAAATTTTGTATGATCTATTGTTTTTCCTCAAAATGAAATATTTTGTTGTTTTAGCCACTGTTTTATGTTATTCAATTACCTGCCTGTAATGTGTTTATGTGAAAACAAAAACAAACCAACAACCACAGTTCTCTTGGTTCCAAGCTTTTTTCTTTCTCCAAAAGTAACAGATTTTATCTGATTTGATGTATGACACTTTCTAAGATTTTTGTGCAAATAAGAATTCTAAATCCCAGGAGAAATTTCCCTTGCTATCTTGATCCATTCATTATATATGTGGGTATAGAGAGAGAATTGCAACTGGAACATCTTTACCGACCTTCTGACGTTCAAATGATGGAAGTCAGAGGATGCTCTGCAAGGGCATTCGGCCCCAGCTATATACACCCAATAAATGTTAAAATAAAAATTATGTGGAAAATGATTTTAATTGGCTCAAGCTGATTCCAAATTTTAATTCCCAGTAGAAGGATATTCCTTATCCTGAATCATTAAGCGGAAAAAGAAACCTTGACTGGAAAAAGCATCATTTTGCTTTAGAACAGAGAAGTGTGAGAAGTGTTTCTGTGCCTTGAACTTTGGCTGACACTGCTCATAACTACACTCATATAAATGCAGGTGATACATCCATAAATGTGTACTCCAGGGAGTTCTAAGTATCTGTACTTGCATTTCATAAAGTATAGCATGCTTCTTTCTGTTTAAATGGCAAAGGTGATATATGTGGTATTACAGTTTTAGAATCCTCAATTCTAAATAATACGAATAATCTGTTACCAAGTATTGCTACTTGGTTATGTTCAACAAAACTATTATTCTGCCTCTTTTCATCATCAAAATGCTGTTTAATATACTGTCATTGCAAACTGCTAACTCATCAGAAAGAATATGAAAGTATTATGCCCGCAGTTAAGAGATATTTGCTGTTTAAAAGAAAATAATTAGTTTATCCAAACATTTAAAGGTTCATTTAAACAGTACAAAAGTGCCAAGACCATCACTGGAACTGTATGGCCATCACTGTCACACTTTCACCCTGTATGCCTTTCTATGTAAACATCATCTACATTGTTTTATCACATTAGCTGAGCAGTTTAGATATGGTTCTTTTTTCCTCATAAAGGGGAAAGAAAACCATACCCTGAGGTGTTTAGTCATTTCAAAAAGCAAATTTTATGTTGCACAGCCATTTAATTAGAGGAGACAAATGAAGTATGAGATGTTAGCAGTCTGTGAGACACAACTAATAGCATTTAAAATAAAGTCTCTAACCCCTAGGCTTGATTTTCAAATCAAGTTTCCATATTTAGCTTTCATAAAGATGAAAAGAAAGACAATAAAATAATGAGAACAAAGCTACACAATCAAAGATGTGCAGTGTGTCCTAATGCATGTCATGTAATGATGACTGAAGAAATAAACTGTAGTATCATCATATTACGATACTGCAAACATGCATGACATCATAAGACACATTGAAAAGTTCATACACTATTTAAAGTTAGAATAAAAAGATTGGAAATCCCAATTTTTTTATTTTTTATTTTATTTTTATATTTGGTGTAGCCAAGGGTCCCTTTTAAGGGAGTGCAGATTTTATTATTTTTTCTAATATATTTTATTGATTATACTGTTACAGTTGTCCCAGTTTTTTACCCTTTGCCCCTCTCCACCCACTATCCCTCATTCCCTCTGGCAGTTCCCCCCTTGGTTCATGTCCCTGGGTTATGCATATAAATTCTATGGCTACTTCATTTGCTATACTGTTCTTAACATCCTCCTGCCTATTCTGTACCTACCCATTTGTAGTTAATCCCTTCACCTTTCCCCCCATTCTCCTCTTTCCCCCGCCCAACTAGTAAACAACCAAATGAGTTCCACATCTATGGTTCTGTTTCTGTTCTGGTTGTTTGCTTAGTTTTTGTTTTATTTTGTTTTTTATATAAATGTTGACAGTTGTGAATTTATTGCTATTTTAATGTTCATAATTTTGATCTTTTTGTTAAATAAGTCCTTTTAACATTTCATATAATAATAGCTTGGTGATGATGAACTCCTTTAGCTTTACCTCGTCTGGGAAACACTTTATCTGCCCTTCCACTCTAAATGACAGTTTTGCTGGATAGAGTAATCTAAGTTGTAGGTCCTTGATTTTCATCACTTTGAATACTCCTTGCCAGTCCCTTCTAGCCTACAAAGTTTCTTTTGAGAAATCAGCTGTCTTATGGCAACTCCTTCGTAGGTAACTGTCTGCTTTTCTCTAGCTACTTTTAAGATTCTCTCTTTATCTTTAACCTTTGGCATTTTAATTATGATGTGTCTTGGTGTGGTCCTCTTTGAGTCCATCTAATTTGGGACAGTCTGTACTTGTATGCCTATTTCCTTCACCAAATAAGGGAAGTTTTCTTTCATTATTTTTTTCAAATAAGTTTTCGATTTCTTGCTCTTTCTCTTCTCCTTTTGGCATCCCTATCGTTTGAATGTTGGCACATTTGAAGTGGTCCCAGAGACTCCTTACCCTACCCAATCCTTGTTTTTTGTTTTTTTTATTCTTTTATCTTGCTGTTCTGATTGATTTTTTTTTTCTTTCCTTGTGTTCCAAATCATTGATTTGATTCTTGCCTTCATCCATTCCATTGTTGATTTCCTATAAATTTTTCTTTGTTTCAGTTAGTGTAACCTTTATTTCTACCTGGATATTTTTCATGCAGTTGAAGTTCCCAATGAGTTCCCTGAGCATCCTAATAACCAGTGTTTTGAACTCTGCATCTGATAGATTGCGTATCTCCATTTTGTTTAATAATTTTTCCAGAATTTTGTCCTGTTCTTTCATTTGGGCCATATTCTTTGTCTCCTAATTTTGTCAGCCTCCTTATGTTGGTTTCTTTGTATTAGGTACAGTTGCTTTGACTCCTTGTCTTAAGTAGTGTGGCCTAATGTAGTAGCATAAGTTGGATGGGGTGGAGCCTTAGGTAATTGCCAGCATGGAGAACCCTGTGAACTAGGTTGATGGAGTCTCAGATATGGTGTGGCTGCTCTTTGGCTCTGTGTAGGGGGAAGGCTCAGAAAAGGGACAATGGCTGCTGCCTGGTTTCTTAAGTTTTGTTCAGGAGGAAGCTATCTCCTGGCACTTGCTCCAATGCCAGATACTTCAGTTTCTTCCCATACACCTTCAGTGCCCTTCAAGCTGCTGCCCCAGTGCTAGAGCTCAGAGGGAGTGAATCTGCTTAAGTCCTAAGTACATTGCAGGTCCTTTAAGAGGAGATGCCGAAGAATCCCACAGTTTCTTCCACCACCCCAACCCCCACGTTTTTACGGTCAGAAGTTATGGGAAATTATCTTCCTGGCACTGGAACCCTGGGCTGGGTAGTCTGGTGTGGGGCTTGGATCCCGTGCTCCAGAGATACCCCTTTCAATTTTTATCCACCACACGTGAGTGTGGGAACCTCCGTTCTGAGTCTCTACATCTCCGCATTTCCACTCTTCCTACCCATCTGAATGAATGTGACTTCTTTAATTCCTTGGCTGTTGGGCTTCCACACAGCTCAATTTTCTGATGATTCTGGATGATAGCTATTTTGTAGTTTAGTTGTAATTTTTGCTGTGGTTAGGTTGGTAGGTGAGCTGTGTTTACCTACACCTCCATCTCGACCAGAAGTCAAAACCTAAATTTTAGAATCTTTTTGCTGGAGTTCTTATATCTTTTAGTAGCTTGTGTTTATGTCCACACTATTTGACTTCTTTATATATCACTTTCCTGATTTTTTTAAAGATAATGTTAGCTTTCTCATAAGTTAAATTTAGTGATAAATGTATAACACTAGCTCATAGTTTCACATGTGTAGTAAGTGCTGAATAAATACAGGAAGAAATTCTGAATAAAATTAAACAGAGATATAGAGAAAGGTAATCCTCTTATTTCATAGTTTGAACGATTCTTTGAGATCAACTTGCCAGTCTCCCTGTGGATACTGATTTCTCCTTTTGCTCTCAGAAGAGGGCAGAATAGTAACTTCTGAACTTCCCTTTGACAGGAATTTACCACTCCAGGAGGTAACATATTTCATGACGACTAGTTGCTGGGATTCTATTTAGATAATTCTGACATTTAAGAAATGTTTTCTTTGAATGAGCAGCAAACACCACTCTCTAAATTGTTTGTTTATTGAAGCTAAAAACAGAACCTTTTCTTCAATTCATATATTGCAAGAAGACATTCATGCCCATCCTGAAGCTTGCCTTTATTTTGAAACAAATCATCTCTGGTTTCTTTTTCATGACAAATTCCAAAACACTATGCACCTGCTTGCTTTCAGATTCAAAGCCCTCTTCAAACACAATATGCTTCAGTAGACACAGTATTTTAGTTGTTTGTTTAGAAGCCCAATATAAGTGCCTTTTGTTTTTCTGCCTCTGGGTCTGTTCAGTGTTTTCAGCCTGCATCTATTTGATTCTTGTTTTCATTTGGTTTTGTTATAATTTCGTTTTGTGTATTTATCTGAGTCACATCCCCCTTTTGGATCCCTGTTAAACTGAATAAGTAAAGAAACTTTTATTTTTAAAGTTGCACATATGTTGCCCTGGTTGGTATGGCTTAGTTGTTTGGACCATCAACTTATGCACCAAAAGGTGGAGGGTTCGATTCTTAGGGCACAAGCCTAGGTAGCAGGTTCCATCCCCATTCAGGATGCAATGGGAGGTGAGCAGTAGATATTCCTCTCTCACATCAGTGTTTCTCTCTCTCTCTCTCATTATCTGTTTATCTTTTTCTCTCTCTCCCTTCCTCTCTCTCCAAAATCTATAGACATACTAATTTTTTTAAACTTGCACATGTATATTTATGAATCATCTAAAAACAATGTGCCATACTTTAAAGGTCCTTTCTAGTCTTTTTAAAGCTTTGAATAAAGCAGCCCAAAGTCAAAGCTTTGGCTCTTCTTCCACCTTTTTCTCTTCCTCCTCCTCTTCTTTTTTCTTGTTAAGCTATCATTTTAAAAATTATCGAGAGGGTATTATCTGCCAGGCTGAATAATTTATATACATTATCTTAATTCTTACAACCAGTAGACAAGGTAGTTACACTGTTTTTGTTTTTTATTTTTTATTTTGCAAACAAAAAGGCTGATGTACAGACAGGTTGTGACTTTTCCCGTCCCAGGCTCTTTGACAGTACAGCTCATGAAGTTAGAAAATTGTAGATCAGCCATTTCGGGCATACCTTTGTAAACAGTTGTGCATTTAGTCTATTGAACTTTTTAATTCTAGATTTCTCTGCTATGTTCATAACAATTTTATGAATGACTTTGTCAAATGCCTTAATGACTTTCCAATATCCTGCCCTGAGGGTCAAGTGACTAAATATTATTCATCTCTCAAACCTCAAGAAAATATAACTACAACCATAAAAATAAAATGTTCAGCCACAATACTCTGTCTTTCCTGTTGTAAAGTGAAACCAGGAGCAAGAGCAAAAGCAACAAAGAATAGTTATTGGGGAAAATTAGAAAAGGCACTAGACACACCTGAATTTGGTGCCTGGCCTTCAATAAATTGCTTAATAATTTGAAGATTCAATTGCTTTTAAAAATATACCTGATATGTTCTATCCGCAAAGCTACTAAAAATACAGTACCTATTTCATTATTATTAAAATAAACAACATTAAAATTTAGCACATGACAGATTGCATGAGCATGGTATGAATGAAGCAGTCAGCATAGGCTAGTCTATGCAGTGGCAACAAATCTCCCACATCAGCGGCTAACACTATGCAGGTTTATATCTGACTAAACCTGTGTGTCTAATGTGGACTGGCAGAAGTTTTTTACTCATTGTAATCACTGACAAACCCAGGGTGACAGAGGCCCTTCTGACATCCATGCCCAATTGTGGAGACAGAAGAAAGAAAGAAGCTATGGCCAGTCATATGATGAATTTTAAAGTTTCCATGTGGATGCAATTAGTACACTTACATTCACTGGTCATTTAAATTAATCTTATTTACTTTACCTGATTTACTACAGGGTCCATGGAGGAAGTGGGAGGACATGGATACTTGTCAAACTGTGTATTAGTGAGGGTTTTCCAGAGGAAGAGAACCAATAGCATGTCTGTGTGTGTGTATATATATCCACATGTGAATGTAAAATTATTCAGTACAAGAAGTTGGCTCACATGCTTATGGGGGCAGAGAAGCCCAGACCAGGGGGAGCGGGTGATGTAGCTCAAGCACACATTCAAGTGTGAGGGCAGAAGAAGACCTATATCCCAGCTCAAAGACAATCAGGGAGAGGAAAAGAAAACATTTTTTTTTTTTTTTACCTAATCTTTTATTCTATTCAGGCCTTTAGTGGTTTGGGTGAGTTTCACCCATACTGGGGAGGTCAGTCTGCTGTATTCCATCCACCAACTCAAGCGCTAACCTCATCTAGAAGCATCTTCCAGGCTCATTGAGAAATAATGTGTAAGCCAGTATCTGGACACCCCATGACCCTGTTAAGTTTAACCAACTGTGAATCTATAACATGATAGTTTGGAACTATATGTGAGAATTCTCAGAAAAAATAATCATGACAATACAATGATTTTAAATTGACAGAAAAAAAGAGAGTTATTATAGTGGACTTTTAAAATTTACTTACCTAAGAGGAATCTACTCCCCTGGTTTTGTTGTTAGGAAAGTTAACCTTAAAAGTAAATAAATATCTGGTTCTCATGTTTTAATCTCATGGTAGAAAGGCCAGAAATCCATCAATTTATTATTTTCAGATGCAATCATAATTCCTTCCCCCTACACCCTCCATATTCCCATCTGCATATGTGCCTAACAGACTTCAGAAAGGATGCCACACAGCTGCTTCTGTAGCTGTCTGTTTTTGCGGAAGTCCTTCTTTTCAATTTTACGTTATTGCTGAGAAGTGGTACAGTGTACCACGCCATGATCAGAGGGTTTTAAATAAATATACATAAAATGTTACATTGCATTTATATATTTATACTTTCACTAGAATAACATCTAATCACCATGAAGTGCTTAAAATTCTATAGCCAATAATTGATGTTCGTTCATAGAAAGTAGTTTTTATAAACCAAGGACAGACTACACAGCTACATTTCAATTGTTTAAGCATTATTAACTTTAATGGAATAGATTAGTCCTCATGTGAACTGAAATACGCATGTACATGATTTGCCATTGGCATGGCAGAATATAAAAAACCTGATTGTCGATAGAAACAGGTATTTATTAATATATTGGCAAAAGTTTTATTTTTCTGACTTGATATTTGGTTCCACCATTCCAAAATAAGGGAGTTAACATTTCATATCAAACAGAAGAAAGAAATACAAAACTGTATAACTCTGTACAACCCAGCTTATTCTAACACCTAATACAGGGCGGCCTGGATCATTCAGCTAAAGGCAATAAGGCAGCAAAATATTAAGACCGAAGATACACTTTTAGGTTCAAATGTTGACTTAGAACCTTATAGTTAATAAACTATTCAAACCATGATTCCATGTCTACTGTATTCATCTGGCTGGTCTGGTGTTGAGGTGAGCTAATGATAACAACCTTACATTCAACATGAACATTGGATGTTTAAGTGGGAGATTAGGACCCGCACACTGCGGGGAGGTCATTATTCTGCTTACCACACTAGCCATTTCTTTGAACTCTACTTTTTGGAATTTCCTATCCTCTCTTAAAGCTAGTTTTGTCCTTATCTTCTCTGTAAAATCAATCTTGTCCATTCCTACTGAAAAAGATCTTGCTTTTTTGAGATCTTAATAGAATCTGTTGTCTGGATCATTCATTGGTTTCCTCTTTCCTCTATTATATATATTTTATATATATATGTGATATATATACATATTCATTTTGATTTATTAGATGTTATTAGGCACTGCATTTACATTTTCTTTCCTTAAGATTCCAGAAGTGACAGTCTTCTAAAAAAATATCTTCAAAAGAGGGAAATGGCTGTATTTCCAAGCTAGCACTTAGAAAAAAGGCTTCCATTGTATGAATTGATAGGTTGGTTGTGTACCTTTCTTTCTCTCTCTAAATATCAACTACCCACACTCCCCAGATGCCACCTTTCCTTATTACAGATGTTGGACCCTGTATATGCTATGAAATAGATGAACTCTGCCTGTCTAGTTTATTGGTGGAAAGTGAATTTACTCCATCTTTCCTCTACGGTGTCTTAACACACACTTTCATAATACATTTTTTAAGTGTCAATTACTTCTCCGCAAAGATGTTTGTAAATTATGAAATTTGAAATATCTATCGTCTGCCTTATATAATCATCCTAATCTTATTTTTCCACAAACATCAAGTACAGGTTAATGATTCTCAGGAGTTGTTTCTCTGGGTTTTTGTTGTTCTTTCATTTTCTTTTTTGAAAAACACAAAGTAGTTTATATGTGAGCATCTTGGATTTCCTCCACAACCAGTGTCACTAACTGACTTCCCAATTAAAGAAAACAGAAACAGGAGCAGAGGACTCAGCAGGGGTGAAACTGAGGTCTCATTTTATTAGGTGTAAGTGAGATAGTTAACTAACTTACTAGCGCTCTGAGAAATTGAACCAGGTCACTGGGGAACTCTTACCTCTTTTGTTACCTGCCAATTTAGATTTGCCAATCTGTTATGCATGATACCATACCCAGACATCTGTGATGACACTGGCCCCTTCAAAAGCTTGTTAATACACAAACATTTTAAACCATTAATTTTTCAAGTCTCTCCTTCTCTTTCTGTTATAGGTTAAAGAACCTTGGGCCTTTCCGTTGATTATCATCATACTAATTTAACTGTAGCAACCTTTCTTTAATAGATAAAATTAAGTCCAACATAAACCACAATGAATAAAGATCAGAACAGTTTACAGAATAGCAGAACTATCTCATCTATAAATCTCCTCTGAATAAACTCAGACAATTCATGCACATGTAACAATAATGATAGAATTGAGGTCTTTTCATGACTCTCTTGGGCTAGTGTGATTTTTTTTTTAATTAAAGTAAATATACATAGACACTTATGCCATTTGCATTAAGGAGATGAATAGTTTGAATGCCAGTTTTAGAATTTCTGTTTAACTATTTCTTCCCATTGCTAGCAAAACCCCTTCCGATAGAGCAAACATGATTATATTAGGTCAGCCCCATCATTTCACAGTATTTGCATAACCTTTTTATAACTGTACTTTTCCATTTGTTTATGCTGGTATACCTGGTACACAAAAGTTACACTTGTTCAGGTTATTTAGTGTATTTTGTAAGGTTTACTTACTAATTCCTAATATTAGGCAACTTTCGTTAGCATGTGAATAATTATCTCCATCTCTTCTATTGGCCAATTACATCTCCATATGTCCAAATCTTTTATGTCCTTAATCGGTATTCATTACCTGTATCAACATAACTCAACTTATTTTCTTTAGATCCAGTACTACTTTTAACTTTCTTCACAATGTAACATGGGCAGCCATTGCTGCTTACCTTTCATAATCTACAATGGTAATTTTCAGTTGGTCCTGAAGCAAATATACATTGGCACATACTAGAAAAACTACAGCAATCAGATGTATATATCTTATGATAAAGTCAGTGCCTTGACAGATATCTGATAACATTTCTTTCCATGTGCTTCTATGAAGATAGCCTTGGGGTAAACACTGTACATGGAAGTTAGATTCTTTGTTCCATACACATGATACATACTGAGATGTCCTCTTGGAACTCTTTTCAAGGAGTAGGGCTAGCTGGCAGCCTCCAGCTATTAAGAACTCAAAAGTCCATATCATCTTTTGAGCTGAAGTCATACCTTTCATGGATGACCCTCAGCCAATGACAGAACAAGGTATTTATACAGGGTCTAGATGTTTCTATCCAACATGGGACTTCTTTGATAGCCATTTTTGCCTGGAGCGCCTGTTATTCTGGAAGAACTTGACGCAAAAGTTTATTTTGGCCCCTGTTACATAAGCGTACAGGCTTATGAATTCAGAGAATAAATGGAGTTCTTAGGTTCAAACAAAAATCCATCAATCAGTAATTGTTTAAAGAAAACTGTATCCTTAGTTTTCTATTTCTAGGATCACACATATTCTTAGGGGGAGAAAAATCTACCAGGGTGGAAACAAAAGAAAAGGTTACTAGTTTTTGTCTTTTTTAATTTTACACAAACACTTAGTTACAAGTGTGCACTTTGGGTTCTGTTTTTTTGTTTTTGTTTTTGTTTTTTTTAATTATTTGCTTCTTTTGCATGGTGATTAAAAATTCACATAAAACTATAACTAGACACTTCATGACTCACTCTCAGAGGTAAGATTCTGAAATACCCTCAAAGATTTCTATCTCTTTGTTGTACTGGTGCTATGTAATACCTGGGGCTATAGAAATGATGGATTTTATTCTTATGATTTATGATTTGGTTACATTAAAAGGTACAGTTGACCCTAAGATAGGGAAGTAATCCAAATGGGCCTGACCTAATTACATAAACACTTAAAAAAAAAAGTAAGACATTTTCTTTGTTTGGGGACAGAAGAGGAAATCTTATATATGAAGCAAGAGAAAGATTCAAAGAACTATTGCTGGCTTAAATGTAAGAGAAGGCCATGTGGAAAAAATAGAGGCGGCTTTGAAGAGCTGAGAGTGGCCCCCAGCTGACCACAATCAAGGACAAAAAGACCTCAATTCTGTAACTACAGGGAAGTCAATTTTGACAATGACTAGAATGAACTTAGGAGCAGATTTTTTCCAACAGCTTCCAGATAAGAACTTAGATCAGCAGGTACCTTGATTTCAGCCTTGTGATACTTGGAGCAGAGAACTCAGTCATGCCATGAATTTGCTTCTTACCTACAGAACAGTGTTGTTTTACACACAAATCTAAGTTTGTGGTAACTTGTTATATAACAATAGGAACTAATGCAGTTACATTATTTCATGCTTTGGAAATAATAGAAAAAAATGAACTCTTCCAATAATAAATTTTAAAATTTGCTATTTTTAATAGAAAAGTAATTTAAAAAATTAACCATTAATCATTTTTCAATTCATAATTAACACTGATAATCTCATAACCTCACAGAAACATTCTTGTTTAAAGATTTGATAGCAGAAATTCAATAATTTTGCTGTAAATTTTGAAATTTGAATATAATGAAAATGAAAACTAAAATCTGTAGATATAAGATTTTTTCTGGATGAATGACCAAGCATTTTATATGTTCTATTGAGAATGTTATAAAGAATGACTTATTGGTGGAATTATAAAAGTGCACAGTTATCCAATTCATAGTAAGAAATAGTATAACATTTCTGACCCTGTCTTTTTTTTAAGGGTGGGCTTTTCTATAGGCATCTACCTGCTTCTGACAATTTCCTTTGGGCTTCATAACAATCACCTCCCATAAATGATAGTAATATGCATTAATACACCATATTGTTTATAACACCAAGTAATTTCTTTCTTTATATAACCTATTTTATTAGCGGTAATTGAGGAGTTTAAAAGCTATTGATGAAAGGTTTGGAATTTCAATATATAAACTATAAACTAAATAATTTAGGGTAATGTGTGAATAAAATAAATGAGTATTATTTTGGGTCCAGAAGATGATTTTTGAAATGGTGTAACAAGAATATTGAAGCTTCTTCCTTTTAAAAGGATAAATTGATTCCATCAAGCAATGGTCAAAAGGAGCATTCAGTTAGTAGCGGTGAGGAACTGAAATTTATTCTTAGAATAGAAATACTATAATTTGCTCTTGATTGAACATTTACATAACCATTCAGAGCCTTTAAATGAAAATATGTGGGATCACCTCACATTCCCCAGGAGGTTGTAGATACACGCCTCACTAAGTCAACAGTAAACTGCCTTCTGAGGTGGTCATATGTATTCTGTTATCTCAAATAAGTGAGAAAATTGTAGAGAGTGTACATGGAATTTCTATGTTGCTTTTGTTAATTTTTATCATCTTTCATTTATATAATGCTCATGGTGAGTAAGCTAAATAACAGTCTTTTAATAGAGTGAAATACATATTGCCCTTTTATTTATTGGCATTATGTTGATAATTCAGAAAGTATTTTCTTCCAAGGCCATAATATAAAAATTGGAAGCAAAATTTTATGTCATGACAGTGAAGCCCGACTCCCACATAAAAGGAAAATCAGGTTGTGTAATGGAGCCAAGCAGATGGGAGTGAATTTCAACTATACCACTTACCACCCACGCTGACAGAGGCCACTGTCTTCACCCAACAGAGCCCCTTTCCTTCAACAGGAAAAGCTATCTGCCTCAGTAGTTCTGAGAATCTTAATAGTTACTGAAGAAAAAGGCATCCAGCAGGTAGTTGCTCAATAAATGCTAAATCCCTTCCCACCTTCCCCACTGTACTTTAATTTTTTTATTATCATGTATTTCAAGTATACATTTATCAAAGTGAATAAAAATAGCAGATCATACATATACATTATATATTTTATTCAGACTTATTCCTCATGCTGTATTGTATTTTAACATAAAAGTATACCTTGCATATGATGTGGATGTTAGGGAGTTTTTTTATATATGAACTCATGATTTAATCACACATAAAGTGTATAGATTCATTAATTTATAAAAGCAACTTAAGTAAATTAACATTACTTTTTTAGAAACAAAATTTGTTTTGTTGGTACTTATATCAAGTTTCAAATTTTATTATGTAAATCTATATTTTTAAGCTAGAACATTTTCTTATCAGTTGATTAGACAATGTCAGTCTTACCCCTAGAGTTGACCTGGCATGCACGTCTGCCAAGAGTGGGTGAATGTATGTGATTCATTATAACATACATATGGCTGTTATGCATAAAGTTCCAAGTTAGAAAATAAAGACATATTTTGGTACCTGGTAGAAAGCCAGAATGCTATACAGATGATAGATAGATTGATAGAAATAATGACGTTATTGGATAGGTTTTATGTTGGTAAATATTTTCTCACTAAATAAAGTGTATAGGCTTAGTACATATATTATTTCTGGACCTCACAGAAATTCCATAAGAAAGATATTATTTTGTCCATATTTGATCATGTAACAACTAATTTGTAAAATCATGAGTAGAATGAAGGTCAACTCTGCCTAGCCACAAATCCCCTCATATATTCTCATGCAACAAAGCTCTTCAATATATTCTGTTGAAGAAAGGCAATGTGTTCTTACAATATTTTTCAAAGAACTTTCTCAGGTAAGGGCACTAACATGAAGCAATGACAGTGAGTGACTTGAGAAAAGAATGGTGCACAAGTAATTTAATTAATGTGAAGGTGTAGAATAGACAAACAAGCAATGTTTTAGAATGTTTTACCATTTGACCTTTTATGAGGGAAATAATTCAAAATAAGATTTGTTTTGGACTTGGGTAGTTGGTGGATATTTAACAGAATGTATTGTCCAGCAGAAGTTACTACTTCAGATGGGACCTAATGGTTAATGTATAGTCATGCAAAGGGTATATAAAGAAAGTTGTGATACAAAAAGAATTTGATGAGTAGCTATATTAGAAATCAGACTTCAATACTACAGTTTTGAATTTGCATTAAAAATGAGGAATGTCTGAACTGATTAAAGGAAAATGAGGTTTAGGACCCCAAAAAAACTGATTAAGAAGAAATTTTAGTAGTTATTAATGGCATGGGCCATCACTGGAGATTACTTTGTTGAAAGAAAAGAATATTATATTTGGGAAACACAAACTGGTCATATTTGGCCAAAGACTGAAATAAAATCCTGATTACCTTTGCTAATTAAACAAATAATTAAACTGCAGTCATTTTTATACCTACTAATTTGAAAGTATATGAATCTATTTTACATGTTTATAATATTTCCTAAAAGGAAACATCCAATTAACTAAAAAAAAAAATAGAGAAGTTGAAAACATTCTGACATGTTAATTATCTTGGTATTTTTCTTAGGCTTTCCCTTTTATACCAAGAAAATAAGTACACTTCACATCAATTTATATAAATGTTCTATGTTTCTCAAAAGTCTGCTACATTTCTACAAGTTAAGACACAGCCTATGCCCCTTAGAAGGTCATAACCAAACAGGAATATAGACCACAAATGGATTCTTACAGTGAGTAAGATATGTAGTTTTATTGAGGACGAAAGAGGAAACGTCTGTCACTGCACTGGGGTGTGAAGAAAGATTTATAAAGCAAAGCCCTTGTGAGCTGGATCTTGTTAGATAGGAAGCTGAACAGAGAAGAGTTATAGGGTATTCCAGGCAGAGAGAAAGAAATGTACAAAAACATGAAACAAAAGATGCGGCCCTGAAAGCTAGGCTGATTAGTTCACAATCCCTACATTGGAATATGAGAAATTATTTGTAAATATGCCACAATATTGAAGACCATTCAAATAGAAGGATGGTGTTAGTACATCCTCATCTGTTTATAAAGTGGCCTCCTCCAATACTCAAAACCACAGTGCAAGGTTGGATTTAACCTTGGAATAATTACTTTTGAAAGTACTACATGATTTTAGCCTCCCTACTTTTCAGTCTGTGTTCCTCATCCTTACAGAAAAAAAACTTAACATTCTTCTCATTGTTTAAACCCCTTCAGTGGTGCTCAAACCCTTATGAGACACAATTTAAGTCCTTGTGTAGAGCAGATGAAAGTTTTCTTCTTTTGCTTAGTACCTCATCCTGTCAACATACAAAACTAAATTTTTAGTCTTTCCTTCAGTCATTAAGAGCAAAGATGTCTCACTAGAAACCAAAGCTAAATCAGCTATACCCTCATATTCCCATTTATTATCTACAGATGCAAAAGCTAGGCAAGAAGACTGGCAGAACAAGGAAAACATTGGTTTACTTAAAATACAATGTCTGATGAGGCTCTGTGGATACTATGAACCACGAGAAAGACAAACAGGTGGGTCCGATAGTAAACTAAACCTAAAATATCACTGGAGGCAAAATTGACGAAACTGAAACTGCCTTATTTTGGGCACATCATGAGAAGGCAGAGTTCTTTGGAGCAAACGATAATGCTGGAAAAAATAGAATGCAAATAGAAAAGAGAAAGACCAAATATGAGATGGATTGACTCCCTAAAAGAAGCACTAGGCATGAGTCTGCAGGAGCTGAGCAGGGCTGGTGAGGACAGGACATTGTAGACATCACTCATTCCAAGGGTCCCCAGGAGTTGGGGCTGAGTTAACAGCATGTAACACACACACACAAGAACTTACAATTCTCTAACATTTCCGTACTCTTACATATTCTACATTCTTATATCTTCATGCAAGTCTGTAAATCCTGCTCTCCGTTGTTTCTCTACACTGTTAAAAGACAATGAGGCCAACATATTTTTATGGTTCAAAGACTTGATGGACTACCACTGTCTCTTTGTATACTTTCTCCACATCTGCCTTTTTTAAAGCTCACATTGATTTTTAGGTCTCATGGGACAATTTATGTAACATTATTACACCCTCCTGGCTCACCTTGTCTGCTATGTGTTTTTCGTAGCACCCTGCCAAAGTCTGAACTCTTCAACAGCAGGGAGCTGTATCTTATGTGAGTCTAGAAAACTACTAAGCAAAATTGGAATCTAAAGGATATTTTGAGCTAATAAATGGTTATATAAAGATAGGTTAATTAAAAAGTTGTGAATTTTAAACTGTACACAATTCAGACATTTTGGTAAAGAACAGTAGTCTTATGATGGGATTGGGTTTTTATACATATAACCTCATTGCAATATGTGATGAATATTGTGAATTCATTTCTTCAGCACTCACTCCTGCTAACATCCCTCCTGGCATTGTCGTGGCTGGAAAATTAAAAACCACATTTCCCAGAATCCACTGCAAAAAGAGATTCAAGTGGAATTTAAATCTCACTAATCAGTGCACTAACAGGAAGGAAGCTGTGCAGAAATGTGTTGGTTAGGGAGAGAGACAAAGCAATTTGTTATCTTAGACTAGACAATAGGCAGTATGATTCTGGAGTGCTTTACTGTCATGGTCATGGCTAAAGTTGCTCATTTGTTGGCTCCACTTCTTTGGTGAAGTTTTGGGAATTTCTTCTGAAATTTCAACCTATAATCTATTGCTTTAGTTTCATTAAAGATTCTGTGAGTTACCTATGTAACTTAATAAACCTTTTTATTCTTTAGTTAGAACAGATTACTTTTTCTATAGCTAAGGACCTGACCACTGAACAGTACAAACAATTTAATGAGGGTATCAGAGAAAGGGGACAACAGGTAGAGTTGCAACAGTTGAGACATAATGAATGTCTTGCAAAGGGAAAACTAAGACCTGTGGATATTAGACCTTGGGATTTGATGTGAGAGGCATCTCTGAAATATATTTATATATATTTAATATATGTAAGTCATATATATATTAAATTCATATATATGACTTATAAATTAATTAAGAAAGCAGAATATTAAAAAATGTAGTATCAGAATGTTATTGGGTATATTTTTTAAAATATCAAGAAGAAATGAGTAGCAGATATTAAAGACAGATTCTATGGAAGAAAATTGAATATTTCTGCAGAATTTAAAATTAATCCTTCACCTATCTGATATAAACCTGTAAACTACAAATATTACTATAATATAAACTCCATAAGAAATACTTAAAAGTAGCTGTTTTATACATCATGATAGAAATGCACACCATAGGAAAATCAAGCAAATTATGTATGCATGCTATTTTTTCTTTCAAATTTTAAAATAGCCTTGGATTGAATTCCCTTAGATTAATAAACTGTATAAAAATATAAGACATATAAATTACCTCTGGTCTAAATTTTGGTCCCCTTTGATTTTTATTCCTTATTTTCATATTTGAATTGTTTTCTTTTAGATTTGCTTAAATTGTTAAACTCTTTTTGAAGTGAACAATTACTTTTACACTATAAAACATTTTAAGTAAAATATTTGGAAGTAGTCAGCTAGCTAACTGACACTTTTTATTAAAGATATGGATCTGGTTAAACTATGTAGCAAAGACTGTCTTTTTGTATTTGTATTTCCCATGTTTATAGACAGATCTTTTACATGTATTTAAGACATTGATGAAAGGTTTTTAAAGATATTAAAGATAAATATTTTTAAAGATATTCCCTTTAAGAGGAGATAGTAATATTATGCATCTAAACTTTGGAGTAAAAACAAAATCAATTTTATTAGATTTTATAGAGATGATGTGTTGTATAATCCTTATTGTACAATCCTTATACTGTCAAATTAGTTCCCAGTTCTTGCCTACTACTTCCTTAGTATTATTTTCATTGAATCATTTCACTAAAATCAGCACATGAAAAACATGTAGCAACAGAGAAACAAGAGGTCCTTGCTAAATATGAAATCAATATCCAGGATGTTTTGTGATCAAGTTATAAAAAATAGAAGGTTTTCAGGGAAAAAGATTACTGGAGAGAAGTGGAGGAGGATACAGATAATAAAAAATAGAATAATAGATGCCTTGTGATTACTCTTTAAAAAACAGAATCTCCCTTTCTGTGATCTGTTGAAAAGTCAATAATTGCTTTTGTGATATCCCTAAAGTGGTTGTTTTCTGGGGATAAAAATCCCCCTATCCACACTATTTTTATTATGTAAGTATTTATCAACTGTTCAGTTTGTGGGTTCTGCTAGTTGAAAAAAAGAAAAGAAAAAGTGTTCCGAAATGTCTGTGAGTAATAGTTTGTTATTCTCCACTATTCTCAGTCAATTAAAATGCTTATAGAAAAAATTTAAAGCAAAATTATTTTAGATATTATGTGCTACTTTATAATGACTCCATATTACTGCATATCATCAGTAAAATGTATGTAACCTTTATTTAGTTATAATCCCTCTATGTTACTTGTAAGGCAACATTCCTTAACTTTAGCTACTCTGTTTTCTCCTTCCAATGGCATAATAATTCTTATTTTATTGTCTAGATATAAACAGTACAATAATCAGTCCTTGTTTAGTGATATTTTCTTGGTGCGTAATATCATAAAAATAACAAGGCATCATTCACCCTTCAAGTTCATTAACAGTGAGATAATCTATCCTGAGATGACTCAGTTAATGATCTTGTAACTAACATGCTAAAATTTTGTTTTTGCCTCATCTGAATATTCTAGTTACTCATTTCATTCCATGAAGGAAAACTGTTGGTTCTCACTTTCAATGTTTTATTAATCGCATCTATAATCTTACAATATTGCTTTAAGAAACCTATTCTATAGAAAAATATGACATACCACAAATATTTCATCTCTTTTATTTCCTTAAGATCCTTCACATTCAAATATTTAAAAATATTTATGATACAAAATGTTTTACTTTATGTATATAAACTCAATATTATACCTACTCATTAGCAAAGCTTAATAAGGAAAAGAATCTCCAAATGTTAATGCTTTTTATGTTTATTCTTTTCTAAACAGCAGAATCTTATTTCAAAAAGTCATGCCTTGGATCCTAGTACCTCCAGACATCCCTAAAATTATTTCTACATGCATGACTTTAATATGGGCCCAGCAGCAGAGTGTTTAAGTAAACAGACTGAATCTAGAATGCTTGAATTGGTCACATGGGCCCACATCTCTATGACATGGGCAAGTTATTTAACCTCCTAGAATTTCTGTTCCAGCAATGAAAAAATAGGGCAATTATAGTAATTTTCTCATCTCAATGTTTTTAAAATCAAGTGGTAAATACTGTAAAGTGTTTAGGCATACTGTGACACAAATTGAACACACACACACGTACATACGTGTGTGTGTTATCTGTTAATTAAATCTTTCTATCTTCCGGTGCCTTTTTTTCTCCTGTCTTGTCCTAAAATTAATCATTTTGTCAAGATCTAGTTGAGGAAGCAGAACTCATACAGTGTGTAGAGACCTACACATTCATTTAATATATGTACTCTTATGTAACTAACCCTAAATGATAAGGCATGGAACCCAGCTCCCATTCACTATGGGGAGTCGTAATGGTAATCCTTCACACTGTGGCCAGAAGTTTCAATCCACTAGGCATCCTATTCTGCTTTATTTACATTATTAGGTCTAAGTAGAGCTACTCACTTCCTGTTTCAAGACTCAAGAATGCCTTTTTCTTTTCTTTTTCTTTTTTTTTGCCTATCCACTTTCTACAAACTATATTTGTTAAGCATGGTGTCTTCACTATTCTGTTTCTAGAGAAAGAGCTAGTTCTTCCATATGCTATACCAATTTACCAGTTGCTGACCACTGATTTCATAACGGAGTTCTCTCCCTACATCTGAAGTTGTCAGATGACTTTAAAATAATTCATCCACTCAAAAATGTACGTGATATGGGAAGCTTAATGATTTTTTAAATTCTAAAAGGACATTTCAGTGTTTATATTATGTCAGTTTTGCCACTGTTAGTTTTTTTGCAACATTTTTTTCCACCATTGAAATGCCATCTTTTAATGATTTTGCAAGAGGTTTGTTAAGGCATCAGTCCAATGTTATCTATGAAAGTAACATTTTTTTTCCTCTGAAAAAAGGAGGAGTAACAGGATATCTAACCAAAAATAGTAAATTTAACTTTTTTTCTGGATGAGAAAATGTTCTTATAGATAGAATTTGAAGAGGACTTTCATTTTTTGCTCCAGGCTGGCAATATAAAGACCTGAATTTTAGAAAAAGAAGATACTTCTCAATTAGCCAAAGCCAACCTTCTAAGGAAAAGATTTTACTGAAAATTTGAGGGTTTTACAGTATTTATCTACTTCCCTCAGAAATAAATACACTGAGCATACTTGTTGAAAAATGACTTTAAGTGAGACTTTTATTTTTAAAACTATCTTCAATTTCTTCTCTAAGGACTTTTTCATTTAAAATTTTTTTAACAATGTAGGCAGTATTCTATTGTTAATGCCATGTACTTGAAATAAAAACAGACATTGAAGCATGAGATAACCAAATGAATGTCATTAGTATTAAATTGTACATTTATAATACTCATAAACTATTAATTGTTATTTTCTTGTTACTTTCTATTACTATAACTTGAAAACTACAAAAAAAACTACCTCCAGGTCTTGTCTATGGAGTCAGATCTGCATTTATGCACCAGTAGAACTTATGAATGAAAAGAGAAGTCTGCAACTCATGCCTAGAGATTTATAACAAGTCAAAGATAAAAATATTTTAATACATTCCTTTTGGAACAAAGGTTAAATACTGTATATACTTAAAGCTGGACAAAAAAATTCTATCTCTCTACCTCTCTTTTCATGCCTTTGTCAAAATCAGCATTCTGACTGACTGCCAGTACAGAGCATTGACTTTTCTGTTGATGTAAAGAATTTCTATTTTCAGAAAATCACAGATGAAAATGTAGACTCCTGCATCATCTTTTAAGACTTCTATACTCTTTGTGCCTACATTTCCATCTTCCTTAAACTCTCAATCCTTTGATTTAATTGCTTCCCCTCTTATTTGCACTCCCTCCCATTAAAATGAAGACTTCATTCACCTATAATTTCATTAAATTTTACCAATGCCAACTTCTTTGCTCTCTTGTCTTTTTACCACACCAAACAGCAAAACACCTACACATTAATTATTCAAACTCTCAACCATTTTGCTGATGGAATATAAACTCATTTTCTTCAGCTCATACTGGGCACATGCAATATTCCCTGCAAACCTTTCATAATTTATCTTTTTAGTTGTTTTCATTATCCAAGTTTCTATCCTGTTCTCTATAACACAGTGGTAACTGACATATGAATGTTCTCAAATAAATATAATTCAGTAAGTGTACAAAAACAATTGTTCACATTAATTTAACTAAATTTGTGTCTGTTGCCACCTGTGTAAGATGTTATCAATCTTCCCATATTGTCCAAGATCAAGCACCCTTGCACTTGGCCAGATTCTGCTTTGACTCTCATACATGGCTACTGCTCTAGGTGTTTTATGCTTGATCCTCAGTACGTGCTGTTTGTACCACATCCTTTTGGGGGGGGTTATGTCGAGTCTGCCTTCTGAGAGACATGCCAGCTGTTTCTCTCTTATTTGTCTATGCCAAGGCATAGAATAAACATTGGGTCTCCCTTTTTATCATTTTGGGACCTATGGAAAACTTGACACAAGAAAGCCAGACCATTGTCTTAGGGCTTAGTATGTACTATCTCCATTTCTGAGCCAGAGTTGGTATCCAACATGAAATGTAAATTTACCATTCACAAAGAGTCTTAGAAATTGCATCAGAAAACCTCATTCATTTGACTACTGCCCCAACTCTGCAAGATTCTGTGCTTATTGGCATAAACTCTTTTGACGCAGGATGTATGCATTCTTTTCCTTTCATCCCCTCTCCAACTCTAAAGAAGTCCACCAATTCCCTCTCCACATTAGAGGAATATGTGTGTCCTGGGTTGTTGAGGGATAATGTCTGCATGAAAAGGAAACATCAGAGGTCAAATTTTCCTCCTGACCAAATGATCAACAGCTGGACAGTTTGCTGTCATCAAATACTTCTCCAGTTGACAAGAAAACAGATAGTGTTCAATGTTATGTGTACACGCATGCCTCTCTCTGGCTCATTTGTGCTATTTCTTAATGGTGCTTCTTCAGGCCAAGGCTCCAACTTTCTGTATTCACACTCCTGCTTCTACTCTACTTCCCCATCCATAATATATTTAATCTTTGTAAAGTGTTTCAGAAAGATGACTCTGTAAGATGATGACTGAATCTTATGTGTAACCTTTGGCTTTTTAACTACACATATAAACATTTGTATCGTTTGCTTTCTTATCACACAGCTGAAACCTTAGATACAGCTGTTTGTCTTGGAAGGTTCTGACTTTCTCATGCCCTTATTACTTGGTTATCTCTTGTACACCCCTCATGTATTAGCTACATCTTCACTGGAAAGACATTTCCCTTCCTCTCAGACTAGATTAGATGCCATTTAGGAAGGAGTTCTCATTCTGTTTTTATCCCTTCATAGAGACACTTTATCAAATTACCGGCATTAATCCTTCATTTTTCTCTCTTTTCTAATGCACCATAGGTGGTTTGCAAGCAGAGAGTACCGATTTTTCTTTCTTGTATGTTAAAATTAAAAGCAGGACTTAGCACAAAGCCGTCTATTGTAAACATTTTGAAATGCAGTTGAATATTCACTCTTGGACTTGACTAATTTCATTGAATTTGGAAGTGTGGTAGCTCTCTGGTTCTCTGGCATATCTGAAGAACTTCTACTGTTATCCTAAATATTAGAGAAATTTTGTGAATATTCTCTCATTGGCATTTTTGTACAACCAAAGTGTTATATGTTATCTAAAATGGCACATTAAACAGCATGGTATCTATTGATTTAAATAAGTAGTCTAAAAATATTTTGGATCACACCATAAACAACTTTCCTTACTGTTAACAGCATTTGGTGAAAGCACATCAAAAATATTCTTGGCTGCATAGAACAAAGTGACAGTCTAATTTTGGGTCTCAAAATACACTTATAATAGTGTATTTACAAATGAATTTTTGGTTCCATTAAGGTTCAGTATGTAAAAATAATTTGACGGATGTGAATTTAAATATCCATGTTGCATGCTGAGGCTTATTTGTGTTATCTATGTTAAAATGTGTCAGTCTAAATTGAGGAAATAATAGAATAGAAGCCTTAACTATTTTTGATATAGATTGTATCTATAAATAAAATCCATCAAGGTATTAGCCAATCAATAAACATATATAAATAAACAGAATCAGATACTAAGAGGCATTGAAAATCTCTCCCTTCCCTAATGTTCTAGACAAAAAACAAACAAACAAACAAACAAAAAGTTCAAAAGCATTTTAAATTTGTTTCTCTTCAATCCAGTGAGTTAATTCCTATTTTTGAACTGCAATGCAGAATTTACCAGGGTCATAACTATCAGCCCATTAATATAAGCTGTTCTTGGAACTACAGAGAGGGCCCAATAAGAGAGGGGCTCGTTGAGAGAGGAACCCAGTGAGGCTCGGGCTCAGTGACAGCCTGCTCCACACTGAAAAAGAGACCCTCTTGATATTATTCTTTTGCATTTAAACTATCAGGTGTACCCCTTGTAGATTATCTTTGCAATAGAAACAGTATTATCCTTACAAATTACAAATATGTACATATATGTATTATAATATGAATGCTTATAAGTAAGGATCCAACATGTGAAAGTTGACAAATCATTAAAGTTTTCCATTTTCAGATGCATTTATTAAAAAGATAATGACTTCTTATTAGTAGCAAACATTAACAGAGTTCTAGTGTCATTTTAGATTATAGTGATCATAGATATTTTTTTCAGAAGCATATTTAGCATCTGTATGTAGTCTTGTCATTTAGAAAAGGGATATAAAAATTTCTGAACACTACAGAAGTAGCTCCAAATGATTATCATTTGCTAGCTATGGAAACATTCACTCCATTAACAAATCTTTATGGGAAAAATATAAAGTGCATTGACAATTAATACATTTTGGAAAATAAAAAAAATAACTAATTTCACAGAGACACTGTTTGGAATAATGGGAGTGACCTAGGTGATTCTTCAGTAATTTTTATTGGCTCAAAATAATACATCTTAACTCCTTATAAAGGACTTACAAAAAGTGAAATAAAAGTATACACACATTGGAAAAAATGTAACTCATGTTATAGCCTTGTTGAAGATGCACATAAATTAATGTTTTTAAATAACATTAATTACAGTGACTTTATTTTAAATTTTCATTATCTCCAGACTTTTAAGTAACTCAGAATGAATTCTAATATTCAATGTATCTGTTTAGGGAAGTCAAGCCTTAACTTCTAAAACTAAGAAGCAGAATCTGAACAAAACTAAATATCTTTTTCAAAGCACTTTTTCCTCCAAATATGGATGGTGCCTAAAACACTAAAATATCAATAAGTATTTCAAATACATATTCATATTTCAGAAGAATTACAATTATTTTTCTTTTGTACTATTATTTCACTGACATAGGCAAGGAATATAAAGTGTATTTAATGTAGCACACATATTTTTAGACTGTAGGATATTTCTTACAATTACCAAAATATTTAGTTGTCAGTTTGACATTGTATTAGTAAAGTCTTTGCTCAAGTATTTTATCTACTTTAATAAGTAATGTAAGAATTATTATAGATTTCTTACTTGAGACTAAACATATTGAAAATTCTGAATTGATTTTACTCTCCCTGGGAATCTTCTTGATTTGTTCTCTAAGTAAGGGAATGAAGTAAAATCTCTTTTATTTTACCCATTTTTCTGGGATCGAAATTGATGACTACAGAGTTTTGTTATATAGTTCTAAAGCAGCAGAAAGAGTTTACTTCAGGGAGAGTGCTTTGGTGACAAGCATGAAAATGGTTTGATAAGAACCCTACAAACCTGACTCCCCTGGTGTCACGCCCAGTTTTGATTCCTCCTAGTCCAAGCAAAATATTGTACAACGCTAACTGTACTTTTGCTCATGTTCCTCCTTTAACTAAAATGTCCTCTCCAACTTCTTTTCAGAACAAAGTTCTCCTTATTCTTTCTTTGCCAACTTTTATTAGAAATAATTTTGGATTATATTATTTAGAACTATATACTCCATCAGTGTCACTACACAGGTCTTGTTTTCAGAAGGTATATCATTCAGGCATATTTTTTATATTTATTGAACAATTATAAATATTTATTCAATTTTTACTGTCCTGGGTCTTGAATGATAAAGTATGAGCTAAACTCTTTATTCTTAAAACACTTGAAAGAATCAAAGGATGTTAATAAGATAATAAGCATCAGGCTTATAATTAAAAATGACTGTGATGTAGTGAGTAGAATGGTTTGGATAGATATTGTGGTAATGTGCAGAAACTGGTTAGGTAACTATCTCTGTGATTCAGGGAGAGCTGGTGATAAAATAAACAAGAAAGATGCCTTTTGAAATAGAAGACAGTGAATGAAATCGAAATGGTATTTGTGGGGCAAAAATGATAGTGTGAGATGATACAATAGATGTAAATGGAGGGTGAGAGAAGATAGAAATAAAAAGTAATCCCTAGGTTCTTGAAATGGGTGACTAGGTCAGTAATTATGCCTTTCATTGAAACAGAAAATTATAGGCAGAAAGCCAGGATTAGGAATCAAGGAGATCATTATTTTAGTTCACAAATGCTAGGGTTTTGGTGCCTTGGAGATATCTAAGGGAAAATTCAAGTAGGCTGTTGGATATATAAGTTTAAGCAAAACCATTGGCTAGAAATACACATGTGAGCATCATTGGCATGAAGAAATTGAGCGAAGACCTGGTTTCTGACAAGATTGTCTGGATTTGAGTATAAGTAAGAAACAAAGAAGGGAGACATGAAGACTTTCAGCATTTAAACATGGACAAATGCAGGTCTGCAAAGGGATTTGAGAAGAAGATACTAGAGAGATGGATGTGAAAATATAAATAAATGTACTTTGTCTAAAAACTTAAACAAAAGACTCCTGGTCAAGATGGAATTATAGGTAAACATGACTCACTGCCTCACACACACCACAGCAAAAATTACAACTCAACTACAAAACAACTATCACCCAGAACCATTAGAAAATCGAGCTGTATGCAAGTCAGACAACAAAAGCATTAAAGAAGTCACATTCATCCAGGTGGATAGGAGGGGCAGAGACACAGAGAAGTAGAACAGGCAGTCCTACACCCACATGTGGTGGATAAAAATTGGGAGGGATACCTCAAGAGGAAGGGATTCCAGCCCCACACTAGACCACCCAGCTCAGGTTCCAGTGCCAGAAAGGTGAGTCCGCATAACTTCTGGCTGTAAAAACCAATGAGGATTGGGGTGGTGGAAGAAACTGTGGGATTCTCCGATGATCCCTTTGAAAGGGCCTGCTACATTCATAGGACTTATGGAGACTCACTCCTATTGGGCTCCAGCACCACGGTAACAGCTGGAAGGGTACCAGGGGCACATATGGAGAAACTGAAGTATCTGGCATAGGGCAAGAGCTGGAGTACAGCTTCTTTGAAGACAAAACCCCCAGACAAAACTTCCCAAAGGAGCTCATTGGGTACTTCAACAGCATGAAAAACACCCAGGCAGCAATAAAGTTTACAGCAAGTGAAATAAATAAAAATTTACAAGGAAACAAGAGTGGAGTGGATCAAATCAATGATTTGGAGCACAAGGAAGAAAAAAATTCAATTAGAACAGTAAGAAGGAAAAAAGAGTCCAATTAAGTGAGGATAGCATAAGGAGCCTCTGGAGCAACTTCAAATGTGCCATCATTTGAATAATAGGGGTGCTGGGAGGAGAAGAGAAAGAGCAACACATTGAAAACTTATTTGAAAAAATAATGAAAGAAAATTCCCCTTATTTGGTAAAGGAAATAGACATACAAATTCAGGAAGCACAGAGTCTGAAACAAGATGCATGCAAAAAGGATCATACCAAGACACATTGTAATTAAAATGTGAAAATTTGAAGATAAAGAGAGAATCTTAAAAGCAGCTAGAGAAAAGCGGACAGTTACCTACAAAGACATTCTCATAAGACTGTCAACCGATTTCTCAACAGAAACTTTGTAGACTAGAAGAGACTGGCAAGAAGTATTCAAAGCAATGAAAAGCAAGGACCTACAACCTAGATTACTCTATCCAGCAAAACTATCATTTAGAGTGGAAGGGCAGATAAAGTGTTTCCCAGACAAGGTAAAGTTAAAGGAGTTCATCATCACCAAGACAAAATTATATGAAAAGTTAAAAGGACTTATTTAAGAAAAAGATCAAAATTATGAACATTAAAATGGCAATAAATTCACAACTATCGATAATTGAATCTAAAAACCAAACTAAGCAAACAAGCAGAACAGGAACAGAATCATAAACATGGAGATCATTTGGAAGGTTATCAGTTGGAAAGGTGAAGGGGGAAAGTGAGGGAATGGAGACGGGGATTAAGAAGTACAAACTGGTAGATACAGAGCAGACACAGGAATGTTAAGAACAGTATATGAAATGGAGTAGTCATAGAACTTATATGAATGACCCATGGGCATGAACGAAGGGGAAAAGTGCCAGGGGGAATGGGAGGTACTGCGTGGTGGGGAGCAAAGGGGGAAAAATTTGGACAACTGTAATACTATCATCAATAAAATATATTTAAAAATAAAAACAAAGGAAAAAATGTTTTTGGTATGGCCAGTGTTATGGAAAATTCAGTTAAGAAAAGAATTAAATATGTCCATTGGAATGAATGATATATGAATCCTTGTAAGAAAAATCAATTCATTTGGTGGAATGAGAATAGCAAAAGCCAAATGAGAATAATCTGAAGAAAAGCTAGAAAGAATATTTTAAAAGTATACACAACTTTTCAACATGTGTGGTTAAATGGAGGTACAGGCTCTTCCATTTTTTATTTATATAAGCACATGGAGGTGTTGTCAACATGTCCATCAAGAAGAGGATAGTATAACTCTCTGTCCAGGGAAATATAAATACGACCATATTAAATTTGTTAAATTTTTAAAATAATGATTGTATCTTTAAGGATGGGGTATTTACTAGTCAAGGAAACAGGGACTAAAAAGAAAATAATGGCATTATCCACCCATAAAGTGTTTTCCCTGGCCAGGAGTTACCTATTTTGAAGAAACATAAATTAGGTTAATTTAGTTTGATACCATTGAATATTTCAATGGTATTATTCATTTCCTTTTCTCTCCATCTGCTCTCACAATGCCATCTTTACATAATGTTTGACTGCTTAACACAGAGACAACACACTAATACCAAGTTTTGCTATTTTGCAAGGTCTCTACATAGATTCACCCATCATCATTTTGGTTTCATGTATCAGGCTTGTGAGCTTGGTTGATGTCAGTTTGATCTTGAGCAATGAACTTCTTAGTTTTAACAGAAACAGATTTCTGAGTGTGAAGATCTAAGGACAGATTGTGGAATCCAGTTAATATACCAAGGTCTAGGCCTCCAGGTGAACTGATGATAGGAAAACACTGTATGACATATACTCCACTACATTAATACCTGTCATTGGACATAAAATTTTCCTATTTACAAGTTTGTATCTCATGTATCTTTATATGTACTTTTTGGGCTGATACCATGTATTTTTCCATAGCACCTAGCAAATTGCTCCATACATACTAACTACTAAAAATTAAATAAAATTTTAAGTATTTGTTTAATTTTATTTATATGAATTTAAGCATAGACAAGGCATTAGTTGCTTGGCAGCAAAGTTTGTATTTTATATGATATCTGTTTATGTGTTGAATTCTTTTGAAATGGAAATTTAAGCCCTGAGGGACAGGGTACTATCATGGATGTGATATATTTTCAAGATCTTGGACTTTAACTGATAAATGATAGCTAAACATGAAAAAGTTCTGTATTGCAGTTGAACGCTTTAGTGGAATTAACATTTTTGTGAGGCATGGTGGTGCCCTCAAAGAACAGATTGCCCATAACATGCCCTGTTTGTGATGGGATATTAAAGACCAGCTCTCATAATTTTTCACTCCACATTTGTAGATTGGTATCTGCTGATGGAATACTGGAAACGTAATGAAATGTTTAGTTTAATTAAAATGAAAAATAAAGCCTTGTTTCTCAGAATTTCAGTAGAGCCCAAAATATAGCAAAAGTAAATGGTTATGTAACTAAAAAGCATGTCCACTGATTTCCCAAATGCATATATTTTTCTAATACTCACAGATAATTATTTGTATATTACACAATCTCCAAAAACAAGTGTGCAATGTCATCATAAAAAAAGATGTATATCCAAAATTCATATAAAGGTTAGAGTATTATTTATATATGAATATCATCAAGTTTTGCTTATCAAGTTGATGGGATGTTGTATGGATTGAGAAACTTACAAAATATAGGTCTATTTGGCTAGATGGTAAATGTTTTCAGCTTCATGGGCCATATGGTCTCTGTCAAAACTACTAACTATTCTATTCTGTTGTTTAACATGAAAGCAACCACAAGCTATAATCAAATGGGTATGACTGTGTCCCAATAAATCTTTTTTTATGGCCACTGAAATTTGAATTTCATTTTATCCAGTTTTACTACTCTTTTTACTTTGATATTTAACCACTTAAAAATGTAAAAGATAATTCTTAGCCACACGATGTACAAAAACAGGTGGTAGACCTCATATGTCTTGTAAGTCTTGCTTTGCAAATGTATGGTCTACAAATATGATCATCCACTTGCAGGCCCAAGCACTTGTATACGCACACAAACACCACTATTTCCACTTAGGTATTTCAATTCAAACTATTAAATAAACATCTTTGATCTCAATCCCTGCTATTCTCTGCTTTGCTCATTCCAGTCTACTTTATTCTAGCTCACTGTGGGATGTGTGTGTGTGTGTTTTCCTCTTCCATGAATGCTTACTCTATTGTTTCTGTATGTTGAGCCATACTTAAAAATTCCTGCTGTGTTCAAAGATTTTCTGGACACTTAACTAATTATTTCTCATCATTTTTTTATGTTCTTATATCATGATATTATTTATCATGCAACGAATTGGTGAGGCATAAGTGAGCCAAGTGCTTTGCTTTCATGGAAAAATGTCTAAATCACCACTATAATTTTTAAGTATTTACTCCTGGAATGTGTTGTGTAATATGTGTCAGATCAGAATCAGGAGTTCTTTTTTGTCGCAAATGTTTCCTCAGTTAACGTTCCATAGTTAATTGAACAATCCACCCTTCCCTAATTATCCTGGACATTTTACTATATATTAAATCTTTATATCTTCTAGCATTAACTTCTGAATTGGTTTTGATTGCATTGCATCATTTCTTTACTTATGTATAAACTATATTTTAAAATTTACATTAAATGTATTTTTGATGTTTATAGGTCAATTCAATATGACTTCCATTTACAAAATTGTTTTCGTACTTCCAGTGAATCAATCTTGAAGGAAAATTGACATCATCTTTCAAGTTAAAAACATTTTTTTCAAACGTTGTTTGTGTAAAGCTCTTAAAATATTTACCTGAGAATTGACATATTTAATTTTTCATCAAAAGAAAGAAAATATATCTTTCTTTCAGGTTCTTCAAAAATTTTGTTTGTTTTCTTATAAACACACATATTTCTTTTTAAGTTACAAAATCTTTGTTGTGGCTTTGAAAAGGAACTGTTTGATACATTGTCTTAGTATCCTTATTAGAAATATGTCATATTCACGAAATTATTCATTTATGTAACAGATTTACCATGTAGAGAACAGCTAAGTACAGTGTTTCATGAAATAAGTCTACTTATCTTTACTTATCTATACTTACCTATACTTATCTTTAGTCTAGGTGATAGTTAATCAAACATTATAGTAGTAGTTTACTTATTAATTAATTATATTTGCTAATTAAGGAATATGTGAAAACAATGAAATAGAGAGAATAAATTCATATTTTATCAATCTGGGCATTACCTGTATTTTCTTTCAATGTTAATTTTAATAGATACTGCAGTTGCTTTATTATAGAAATTATAGATATTCTCATGGTTTAAATTTTTCAATAGTTCAAAATCTTCAAATAAAAAGAAAATTCTTCCTCCAGTCCTTACTTCCCAGAGTAATTCTGTACTTTTTATTTATTATTAGAAATATATTTCTCTACACAAAACTTCAATGCATTTCTGTCAGTGCCTCATCATTAAAAAATAAGAAATTTAACACACTGAAATCATCTATTTCCTCCTGGTCCCTCCCATTCATCATCTCTAGTTGTTTCAGACAATGCTCATTGTCTAAAAGACAAAAAAGTTAAAAAAATAAATTTAACTCTTTTGGTTTTCCAAACCTAGTTATCTATTGGCGACTTGCCTTTTATGAAGATAAATAAATCTACATATTTATCCACCTCCTACTTTTCCTCCCCAATTTTGTTAGTCATATTATTTATTTGTGTTTTAAGTTATTTGGTTTTGCATTGACTTAGCATCTAGTTATTTTCCTATGCTTGTGAGTTTGTTAAAAAAGAAAAATTACTAAATAAAAAATCTAAATAGTTTTAGTCCACTTGTGTAATTCTACAGTTTTGAAATTGTTGCTCAAAGAACAGTTTTCCCTCAAGTGTCAAAGTCTAATGATCATTTTCCAAAATTGTCTGATCATAACATATTAATACAAGCTGTTTAAATATCCAGATTTCTAGGCATCTACACTGAAGAATCTGATTTAACTGATCCGAGGAGGCCCAAGATAAGTATTATAATCAGCAAATATTAACTTAATGATTCCTTTATGTGGATCTACTCTGTGGCCAGCGTTTCAGTTTCCTGTCTCATTTTCTTCCTTTCTTCATGTGCGTCCATTTTCATTCTTTCTCATTTGGTTATAGTATGATCTCAAACTACTTTAATATATATAATTTTATATTTTGTATACACATATGTTTTATACAAACACATGCAGTGTGTCAAGTTATATTTATCTTTCCATCATCTTTGATGGATGAAATGGTGGCCCATATTATTCCAGATTCAAGTATCTGTTCAGATTAGGCTATGCTATCTCCTAGTGTTTATTGCTAGTGAGGAATCTAATGTCAGCCAGGTTTTCATTTCTTAATACACAATCCATATTTTTTTCTGTCTGTATGTAGATTTTTCTACTGAGTTCAGGTATTTTAAAATTGTTCCATAAATTGTCATGTTTATTTTTTTAATTTTTATTTTCAATTGCAGTTTAATTTCAATATTATTTGTATTGGTCTCAGGCACACAGCATAATGGCCACACAACCATATTCCCTACAAAGTATTTTCCCCAACATTTCCAATACGCACCTGTCACTATACATTGTTATTGCAATGTTATTCCCTATATTCCCTATGATGTACTTTATATACCATGACTATTTTGTAACTACAGATCTGTACCTCTCAAACCCTTTACCACTTTCACCGACTCCCTCTGCTCTCCTCCTCTCTGGCAACCACCAGTCTGCTCTCTTTATGAGTCTATTACAATTCTCTTTGTTCATTTATCTTGTTTTTTAAATTTCACATGTATGTGAAATCACAAGGTATTTGTGTTTCTTTGACTGACTTATTTCACTGAGCATAATACCCTTAAGTTTCATCCATGCTGTCACAAATGGTAAGATTTCATTCTTTTTGGGCTGAGTAATAGCCCATTGTGAATATTACAGCTTTCCTATCCATTAGTCTGTTGATGGGCACCTGGGTGTTTCCTGTGTCTTGGCTATTGTAAGCAATGCTGCAATGAACATAGGGGCGCATATAATCTTTTGAATTAGTGATTTAGGTTTCTTTGGATAAATACCCAGAAGTGGATTTGCTGGGCCATAATGAGATATCACTTCACACCTGTCAGAATGGCTATCAGCAGGAAATCCACAGGTGACACAAGTATAGGTGAGGATGTGGAGAGAAGGGAACTCTTGTGCACTGTTGGTTGGAAAGCACATTGGTACAGCCACCATGTGCAGTTTTTTCATTATTATCATTTAGAATTCGGTGGGCTATTTCTACTTAAAGGTTTATATTATTGCTGAATTACAGGGACATTTTATTTATTTCATTCACTCTTCAAATTTATTTTCCATATCATTTAAACATTTTTAGATAGTTGAATTTAATATACTACCTGCTCATCTTCCTGCTCTTATGACCTATCTTTTATATTACATTCTTAAATGTAATAAATTTCTCAGTTTTTATTTTTTTTGGATGAACAATGTATCCTTTTGTATGGCTAATCTACTACTTAGCTCATCTATTGAATTTTTGCAAATTTATAAGGGCATTCTATCCCAGAGTGGTATCTGTTCATTTCCAAATTTGCTATTTGTTTCACATCTTAGATGCCTTCATTTCTGGTTTTAGCCTTCCTGAAATGCTCCTTGATCCTTGGTCTGTTCATATTTATGAAAAATACAGTTGGCTAACAAAAGTAGAAAACATTAGGTTGCCATACAATTGGGTAAAGTATCTTCTCCAATTTACCTCTACCTTCAAAGGGAAAGCTACTTGCAGTCATTAAATAATGAAAGAAGATGCATATTTAGGTGCACAGAAAACAAGAAGACATGCCAGGAACATGCTTAATTGCCAAAATGCAAGACTTTTATTCTGATGTAATTGTCACTCATTTCTGTGTGAGAAACAGGAGATACCTGAGAAAGCTCTTGCTGGAGTTCTAGTGAAACAGGATAGTGGCTTGGGCCAGGGAAGATAAAAAGAAGTAGCCCAACTGGATTCAGCACATGTTGAGGACTTGCTGATGGATTAGAAAATTAAAAGGGAGAAATCAAGGATGATAACTAGCATATTTAAAAATAGGAGCAAAAATTAAACAGTTGACTTTAGATAGAACAGAACTATTGTAATATGAAGAAAGATTAAGAATATTCAGTATAATATATTAGATGCAAGTAGTTTTCTAGAGTTTCTGACAAGAAGGGAAAACCATGCTGTGTTCATTTCTATTTTGTAAATGGAGTTGACATGAGGCCACCCACTGACAGTGAGAAGAGAAAAAATTTAAGGATTGAGAAAAGGCACAAGAAGGTGAGAAATGATCATCCTGGAAAATTTAGTTGGGAATTATAGTACAATGACTAGGAAAAGCCATTTGTCCATTTGCTGGACAACTCTGTTTTTATTTGTTGTTGTTTTAATTTAAAGACAGAATAAATTATAGAGTAGTGTGATATTTCTCTAGCAACTTAAATCTGTTTTTATTTTGCATCTACAGCCCTCCCACATTCACACATACAGATATTCATGTGTTGTAATTTTCTTAAAAGTTTGAATATTGACATGATTTTTGTGGTCTTTGTAGCACCTTTTCTACTTTCTAAAAATGGAGAAACATGGACTCCTTTGAAATGCTGTTAATGCTCATCAGTCTTTCTTTACACATCCTAAAGTATAGTTGTTCTGATTTGATGTAAAATGTGTCAAAAGCAACACGGATAGTGTCCTAAAGTAGTTAAGTTCACAGTAATGAATTTGAATATAAACAGCAACAACTTTGCAGGAAACACACTCAATAGGTGAATGGTTTCTTTTGGCTTGGATTTCTTTCCTGACTTTTTCTGTTTCACATGCTCACTGTTGTGCTCTACGGAGTCTGTGATTGGCAAACCAATCCCCTTTATCTCTGGGCTCTGATTTTTGTCCTCTAGAACTCTGAAATAGAGAAAATCTATATCTTTGCTGAACAGATTGCGGATGGCAACAGATCCCTTCTTTAGTTCTGCCTTTCACTTTTCAGAGAAGTTGGTAATCACAATAGCACAAGCTGTCAACAAATGAACCATGTTGCTATCACCCAGAATCTTACCCAGTTTTTCTTCTGTAATGTATTCTCTTCTTCGATGTGCTCACTTTAAACTTAGTGACATTTAGGAAGAGGCCATTCATATGCATATATTTTGCTAAAATCGTAATAGTAACTGAGAGGCTCTTACTATTCTTTTATCACTGTTATTTACTGAGTATGTACTATACACCAGATACTGTAAGAGGTGAATTATATAAATTACCTCCTTCATTGAAGGTAATTACCAAAACTTCTCCTCCAGAAATGTGCAATTTTATCATCAAAAATGAGCAAACTGCTCATCAATGTCAACCCACCAAATAAGTGACAATGTCAAAATTGTACCCAAAGTGGTCTCTCACCAAAGTCTAAGCATTTGTTTTCAGTTTTCCTGGGGGTGGAGAATAACATAAGGATTTTACAGTAAAGATCTCCATTAAACAATGTATTTAGTAAACAGCTAAGAAAAGTTCAGAAATCACTAACTAAATAGGATCAACAGTGTTTTAATGTGAAAGTTATATCATTGGATTCCTGTTATAGGAGGAGTAAAATTTAAAACACAGTAGAAATGTACTAGGAAGATTTGTGGGACTTTAGAAAGAAAAGATCGTGGATTGAGGAAATCATCAATGCCAAGACGGAATAGTCGGTAACAATGAGCAGAACATACGGCTACCGCCATGTGTGTAACACTGTGATATATGAGCCCTGGAAGCTGGAGGTGCCTAGGTAGGCACAGAAGGGCAATGGCAGTTCTTTTCTTGAAATGACTTGAGTATTACATATATGTTTCAGTAGAACTATAGTATTCTGGGAATTGCCTAACCCTACCTACCTATGTTGCTACCCTCTGGACCAAATATTGAGCAGGGCAACTAGTGTAAAGCATGAATTTTCACTGATCTTCGGAGCCCATTGTGAAATTCTCCCAGCCTATGGTAACCAAAGGACTAACTTTTGAGCATAAGAGCATAAGAGCCTGGCAGAGAAATTATTTCAGCATACCACATGCAACTGACTTGCAGTAAAGCAAGAAAAGAATGATAACATAAGGCATCCTGAGATATAAGTAAATGAATCCCTTTTGATCTAACCAATCGTCCTCCAGTCCCAAATTAACACTGGCAAATATGAAATTTATTTTGAACATACTTTCTCTTTCTAGACAATACTTCAAAGGCACTGTTCTCTTTTTAGCTTGTTCTGTTCTTTATGGGGTTGATGGCCTCTGTAATTTATTCTCTGAGTTAAATATAATCAGGCTTTATGTGGTAATCCAAGTTTTATTTCAAGGTAACAATATATAAGAGCTACCATTACTATTTTTCACTCAAACACACACCCATATATAAAAACGTTTAGAGTAAGAGAAAGCAATAGTGTTTATATTTCAGTTTCTTACTTTCAATATAATCTTTAATTTCATTTATATATAATTATAAATGCTAACTTTTATAGGGCAACTCTGAATAAGCCAGGAAATAGTCATGCATAGCCAATCACACCTTCTTAAAGACCAAGCTGCTCACGCATGAAAATTTTTTTAAAGTATAGGATTTCACTTGTCAATTTTGCATGCTATGGAATATGCAAATGTCTATTATAGTAAGACTTAATTTGAATTTCTTCTTAGTTAGACATTATTTCCCATAATGGTAAAATTTAACATTGAGTTGCCACATTTTTACATTGTCAGCATTTGCAAATATGAGAAAAGTTTTGTTTACTAACCAGTGATACAACATTCAGATTGCTAAAACAACCTTTTTAAATCATTTCCACTTGGGATTTTTTAGTGTTTTCTGTTCATTTCCTCTGACCTCTTTTCATTACCATCTCTCTCTTCTCACCACCCATCTTTTCTTCTCTTTCTCTCTTGTCATCTAGTATGACTTTATCATTCATCCTATAGAAAATTTTATTTTGTCCTTCAGTGTCTGTAACAGCTTTTATCATTAGTATTATTGTTTTTGGTTGAATCATAAAATTATGTCTCTCACTCAAAACTATTTCTTAAGCTGCAGTTTCATATTGTCAGATGACTCATTAATAATACTTTGTAATGTCTTGATAAAACCTCAACATCATCATATTCCAATCTGAATCTATTGTATTTCCTAACCAGGTATTAGTATTTTCTTCCCTCTTTCTACTAATGACAGTGTCATCTTTTTCTTGGACCACACTTAAAAACTCTGATTCATTCTTAGCTTCATTATGTTTTGGTTAATTATTTCTATAAATTGCTACAAAAATGTACCTTTCCTTTTCTCTATTTTTTGTACCAAGTTAAAGGCATTCGTTAGCTCTTTCCAGATTTTAACTATAAACTTACCGCAGTTTTTTCATCCTTTAGGTCAGCATGCAGAGCAATAATCAACCATCACATATTCAATCAATATATTTTGGTTATCTATTAATTCTTAGAAAGTATGGACAGCGTCCCCACCAGACCTGTTCGTTTCTCGCACTGGGGTCCTGCTCTGACTTCTCCACTCCTAGGTCTCAAGTGCAAGAAGCACTAAATTTTTTCCTAGTACCTCTTACCCCTTCACTATATATTTTAGTAACATTACAATGATGTGACAGTTAAGTAGTCATGTTAGTTGACAGTCATTCTACCTGCTTAATTAGCAAAAATTCAGTCGAATAATAATGTTGGAATCTAGTAGACTTATGAAGATGGGAGAACTTGAAATAGAGATCAATTAATTATTTGGGGATTATCAATAAAGAAAGATGAGTGGCATCTGATTTATTGGACTGATGGTAGTGATGAGTAGAGCTGGCTCATGAGCATACAACCTGCATAGTGTCACAAGGTCCCATATTCATAAAGAGTCCACGCTTTGTTTAATGCTTGCTTTGGTCATTTTAAAATCCTTATAATTTATGTACAAGAATCCCCATGTTCTCACTTTTTGCTTTCATCCAATTGTGCAATTAGTCCTGGCGTCATCAAGGCAAGAACAGTGTCATGGTTAACGTCAGGATTTCGTCTGAACAACTGTGTGTGTGCATTTGGGCGCTTAATCAACTCCATTCTCCCATCTCATCTCAGCAAAGGGGTTAAGAAAAGTAACTTTTAAAATTTGAAAAACATTGTCCATATATAGCTATAAAATTTATTCTGTTGCATTGCATTTTAGTATATTTTTCTAGGTTTTTTTTTAAACTGAAAACCAGAGAATCTTCCTTACTTTTCTTTATGTTCTTCAATGGAACCTGTATCGGTGCTTTCTATATGGTGCACTGTATTTTCTGAATAACTCTATTCGCACATACATGTATCCAAATATATGAGCATATATAAAGTTATAAAGGCATATAAAGTTAAAACTATATATACACATACACAATTTTTGGATAAAAATGAGAAAAAAGTGTAGAAACCTTTGTTGAACTCAATTTTTTAAATGGCTCCTGATTGAGCATTAAAATAATTTAAGTCCATTATAGTTCACAATTAGCAATAATATGCTAAGGGAATGGATATGGTCAGAAAAATTTGAGAGAAAAACAAGGACACAATCAATAAACATTCTAGTAATCACATGAATAAAAACGGAAACAATGAGATAACAATGTTCAGCTATTGAATAAGCAAATCAAAAAAGAAATGTCCTTCCTCAGGAGCAGTGAGGAGCCAATTAATCTTTCTCTAATGGTGCTGAGGAGTGGTAGGGTTATCCTGTGTTTTGTAAGATGTTCATATATTTTGCTTAATAGTTCCACTTCCAGCAGTCTATCCAAATGCAGCAGTCAGTGGCCCAGGAAAAGGTTTATAAACAGAGACATTCATAGAAGCATTATTTATATCAAAATCTTAGAAATATCATTATGTTTAGTTATAAGAAAAAGATTAAATGAAGTATATTACATATCTGTTGTGTAATATAATGCTTTTTTTTGGAGAATTTTGGGTAAGCACTTTTAACTGCAAATTTAAAAGACAAGATATATGTATCTGATTTCAGTGTGCATCATAAATATTTCTTAGGGAAATCACTGACAATGTTTAGAGTTACTGTGTACTCCTGTCCTCTCTGGGGCGACATTAGCACATTGAATATAAAGGATGGCACACGAGTAGGTTTACAGTTGTTCGTAATAATACAATAATTATAATAAATAGTAATAATACAATAGAAGAATAATACAATAATTGATAAATAGTAATACAAGAATAAACTCTGTTTCACGTGCTCGCAACTGTATACCTACTTTTGTCCATTCTGTAATTCTGAAAATTACTTGGTCAACCAGAACTTCTTGTTAATTGAAAATTAATTACATAACCCTTGTCTTTATAAACATAAAGTTATAAAAATGACTTTAAATATTTGCCTGTTTTTGGTGTTATAAATATATACTGTGTCCAAAGTAATATTCTTTTGGTGGTTAAGAATATTACAGTTCTTTAGGGTCATCAAAATGGCCATATATTTTTTATAACACCAAAAAGTAAATACAAATAAATACAGGAGGTTGAACTTAGTAAGTGATGTCCCCAGGGCATTTCATGGAAACTATATTTTCTCTTTTAATATAAAGCTCCCTGGTAAGAGTTTATTTGCGATTTGCCTTTTTCTTCTATTAAATGGAGCACAGAAGCAAATATGATTTATGTAATGAACACTTACTGAGCACTTACAGTTGGGATTTGACTAACCTTTATTCAAAGCTTTTTATATGCCAGGGACTATGCTAGTCCCTTTTGCATGTGGATAGCTCTGTACGGATTGTGACAGCTCTGTAAAGCGAGCCTGAGTTCCCATATTACAAGCCAGGTAGAATGTTCAGGGAGTTGAACAACCTGGTTAAGCCACTCTGCATTTAATTTGAGTGGCAGACCTAGGACTTAACCCCAGGTCTTCTAAGTCCAATGTATAGTTATCTATGCTACATCAAACTGCATTTAGACAAAGCAAGGAACAGGGATTCATTAATAGCTTGCATTTATTCAGGAGACATATAGACATAGAATATGAAAATGCATATAATGATAAAGCAAGCAAGTTTATGTATAAGTTACTATATGTTTAGCACTTTTCTAAGTACATTATATATTTTAACACAGAGTATTTAATCCTGATAGGAAGCCTAAGAATAGATAATATTGTTATTAGGGACATTTTACTGAAGAAGAAACTAAGTGCATATAATTATATCTTCCAAAGTTTGTTTGGTTCTGGATTCTGTGTTCTAATTACTAAACACATTGCTTCTAACTGTAATACAATTTGTTAAAATGAGATATCTGCAAACTTTTAAAAGTATTTTATGGCCTCAAAAAAACCCATTGGGACTAGTCAAACCAGTTGGGGCAAGGTGCTTTTCCACCTGGGAAGGGGAGATAAGGCGGGGTTGGGGGGCAAGGGAACACAAAGGAGAGGCAGCCATCCCCTGGCCGAGGGAGGCAGAGGGGAGGGGGATGATATTAACCATGTTAACCGGATGAGTGTATCCTGCTATGGCTAACAAAAATGTAAATTACTTAAAAGAGATGAGGACTAGCTATAATCTTCTGAAAATGCAGTATTCCAGGTAAATCCTCAATATTATAGAGTTGCATAAGATCATTGCCACTTACATTTTGATGCTTTGCTTTTATTAGGGATGCCTGTTTATATTTACCTTTTTTGATGACTATATTACATAATTGATTTACACTGAAGTTATTGTCAGTAGAAATCTCTAAGTCTTATTCACAAGTTTTGATTCCAAGACTTATCTCCACTACCATGTATTTAATAAACAACCATTTTTGGATGCAGCTGTAGTATTTTTCTTGTTAGATCAATATAATACTCAAGTTTTTCAAGAGCCTTACAAAATTCCTGTTCGTCATCCAAATATACCGGCTTCTGTATAAAATTTCTATGGATGGCTTCAGTGTTCATATCAATGATGACAGCAATGACCAGAGGCAGCCTAGAACCTGAGCCCTGAGGCTTACTACTTACCTTTGAGTAAGCCCCTCTGCATTTCTCAGCACGTGCGTTTGGTGCCTTAATCTGTGACCACACTGAACAATTTTACTAAAACATCTCCATGCATGGTATAAGGAAACCATAAGAGATATAATGATAACATATAGAAAAATCATGTCACATCTATCATTTATAGTGCAATAACTATCTGTTTTACAGAAATAAAGTGTATATACAATAAGTTGAGGAGTTTCACTTTTTTCTTTGTCAGTTATCAATACTATCCCATTAGATCCAAACAAGCTCATTGGTTCTTCGATATCTTACAAGCACTGAAAAAGTTTTAAAAAAGCAATAAAAGAGCATTCATTAATCTATTATGATAAGTAAGGGAGTTGTTACTTTTTAAAATTAATCACACATATAGTTAAGTTTGAAATATTTTAATAGATCTTTCTTCTTTATTGACCTACATCAATATTTTCCAGTAATCTGCAATTCTTAATCTGAAGTATGATAATGGAATGAGTAGAGGTGGTTTTATTAAGTCATATGTCATCTTTAATCATACTATTAGAGGTCATATTTTTATCAACATGTTTCCTCTTTTGTTATATATAACCAACGTGTGTGTGTGTGTGTGTGTAATGTATATATATGAAATAAATAGTTGCAAAGGATAACATGTATTTCTTCATGTTTTCACTAGCTGAACATGTATTTCTTCATGTTTTCAATAGCTTCATGTTATCTTTATTAAAACATCATATCATTTTAAAATTTTATTATTATTATTTCAGTAATCATTTCAATTAAAAATGAACCATGGTATCATGTTTGTGTAGTTGCCTATCCTAAATGCTGAATTATAACAAGGGCTAACCCTATACTTCCTTTACATTCCTTAATTATTTAGATTTGAAAATGTTGCATAACCTCCTGAATTTCTAGGGTAAACTTCAGCATGAGATGTCATCTAAAGAGAGAATTTGCTGAGTCTGTCTCTCGGGGAATGATCACAGCTTAGCATTACAATTTTATCTCTCCAGTGTCTAGAGTCTGACCAGCATCAATCGTATGTTGGATGCTTCTCTGTCACCAGCGAAAATGATTCTTATAAGTCTTTCAAGGTAACAGAAGAGGGGACTCAGGATCAGAAGTGTCCATGCTTTCAGTTTCAGAGATTACCTCTGTAATAAATTCTACTGACTGAAACATTGTCCACTTTTCTGAAGTAATCTTTGACATAAGGAGAAAAAAAATATCATCTGCCTACCACCTGGCTCTCCCCAAGCAGCATGATCCACATTGATTTGCTTACTTTCTTCTTTTGAATCTGCAAATACAAAAGACACACTAAACGGATGACAGCTTCATCCTTCTATGGCTCGGAAAAGTTAGCACGGTTTCAGATATCAAAGTTCAGAAGCCATTTAAATCCAGAGCACATTGCTTCATTGGTTTTGTGGAGAATCTAGAGCCTTTAATCTGAGTGGAGTCTTTATAGGCAAAAATCTCCCTTGGTGAACCAGTTTTTTTCTAGAACTGAATTGTGTCATTTGGTGATGCAGACAAATCCCTCTGTATGCCATCCCACTCAGGAGCAAGTACCTGTTAACTTCAGCAATGACTGCCCACTGGATGTGCTTATTATAGTCTTATCCAGGGAAGACCATCGAGGAAGGCTAACAGAAATTTGTTTTCAAGTCTGTCCCTGGGATGCTTATTACTCGTGTCTCAGAAAAAGCTTCAGGAACAAGCTGGCAAACATTTCATTTTATTCAGCTAGAGGAAGCCAAATAAAGAGTTTGTCTTCTCTAGAAAATGCCATAATGCGAAATTTTAAAATTAAACTCTGTGACCTCTTACAGACCAAAATTTCTTCTTCTTCTTCTTCTTTTTTTTTTTTTTGGACCGATTTCTTGACTTGTGCTTGCTCCCAGGGCTTGCTTCATCAGTACAGAAAGAGTCAGAGTGGATTCTTTTCAATTAGTAAAAATGAATGAGAATTTATGTCTAGATACTGTGCAAGGAAAATCTCATTTAGATCACAAGTTGCATGAGAGAGGATATGTAAAACATAATACAGCGTTAGCTCATTATTCTGATGCTATTGTTTCTGTTCCATTTTTCCCTGAGAGTTTAGACTGAGGAGACTTCCAAATTCTAATTGACTCCTAACATCTTCTTTAGGGGGAACTATGCATTTAGCTGCACAATTCCTTCACAATTAGAAACAATCCAATCAAGTACTGCTTTCATTGTTTCTGTTAGTTTGTTTAATCATACCAAAACCCCAAACCAAATTAAATCCCTCCAGGTTTTACATCACTTAAGCTAAATAAAGGTAGTCAAATAGAAGACTATTGTATGCAATCTCTTTGATCTTTTAGTCTCTTTGATCTTTCTTGAGGCAGGAAAAGAGGAAAGAGTGGGTTGATTAGAAATAAACTAACTTTTATTAAAAGTTTACCGCAGTTGCACAGATTTTTATTATTATTTTACAGAAATCTTCTGAAGTGAGGATGACCTTCTCAGTTTTAAAGAGAAGCCTGCTGAGGTTCAGAGAAGTGAACAAGCTTATATCGGTTCTGGTATGGAGGAAAGCCTGGGCCTGGATTTAAATCCGTGTCATTTGGCCTAAGAGACCCTTTCCTCTCTATCATACTGCCATCCCTCTAGTCCCTCTTAAACTCAGATCTTTTTGTTCCTTTGAGCCTTGGGCTGCAAACATTTATAGTACCAACTCACCAGAGCAAGTAATGCTGATCTTTTAGTGGATGCAATAACCGAAGGTCTTGTATAATTCTAAATATATCTGCGCAGAGATCCTTGGAATAGCCATTCAATTTAGATGAACTCCTACACATGTTTACTACACTGCTTTAAATGGAGATGCATGACGTCGTTAATGAGTGAGTGTGGGGTGACTTTGTGTTGGGAGAAAGTGCTGAAGTTATTTCAGCTGTTCGCATCAATTTTGAATACAGCCAATCAGTCCTGGAATCCCTGTTATCAAAAGCTAGGCACATTACAAACTGTTTTAATTTATTCTGGAGTAATGAGAGGGAGACGTGTGTGTGTGTGTGTGTGTGTGTGTGTGTGTGTGTGTGTGTGTGTGTGTGAGTTTTCCTGGCACAAGCAAACAGGGGTAGGAAAGGCATTGCAGTTCCTATTCATCTTCACAATTACAATGCTGACCTCCAAGGGAAAGCTCTATCTCACAGAAACCCTCCATGTCTTGGGTACTTTGGGGTGAGGCATTAAAGGGCATCACTCAAGCTACATCTCACCGCTACCACTGGACTGTGGATCACTGACGAATGAGCCAGCAGTTAAATGTTTAGCAGGCTGTGACGACTTCTCACGGGAACAGAGAAATTTATTACCAGCCTGCCACATCAGTGCCTGCCCTGCCTGCTTTTTCTCTGGTTTCCTCCTGATGTCTACTCCCACTCCATCTGACAGTAGAATCCTTTCGGACTCCCCAGCTTTCCCTCCCCCCAGACCGAGAAACTGACGGTCTAAACTGTCACGGAGTCCTGTTCATCATATTTCAAAAGCCTTGGTGCTCAAGATGCTGCCATGGGTCCAGGGTTTTTATTTTTTTTTTATTAGTATTATTGATGGCATTGATTTCCCCATGACCTTGCTCAGGGGGCTAAAGGGTGTCCATTCCGTATACTGTAGGATTTGTGCAGCCCCCGAAGTACGCACGACGAGGGGCGGGGGGAGCGGGGAGGGCGGAAAGGAGGAGGCAGTGGGAAAGGCAGCCGCGGACAGGAGAGCCAGGGAGGAGAGGAAGGAGGAGAGACAGGGAGAGCAGAGGATCAGGCGGACAGGCTGTGCCAGCCAATCAGAGGCGCGCTCCGGAGCTGCAGAAGACCGAGCCGCGGAGCCCGGGGCTCGGAGGAGCGCGGAGCCCAGTCTGGGGCTCTCGGAGGACTGGAGCTGCTGTGCCGTGAGCCCTGGGAAAGTCCCCTCTGTGCTTCTCATACATTAAGTTCCTTTCCACCAGTTAGGGCAAGTCAGCCAAGGTAAGGCTTCAATAAATGACACTTTACTATGTAGTGACATTAATATCTTTGTACAACGGGGCTGCTTATCCAGTTCTGAGTCAAAAAAATATTTGGTGAAATCTTCCTCTGGGATTGGTTTCACAGGCTCTGGTGCCAATGGGAAAGTTGTGGCTAATGCTTCCTAAGCCTTATCGCTAGCATACATTTAAAAAAATGTTTTTCTTAATCAGGAATGCTGCCATAGAGCCTATGGAATGTGAACCTAATAATTCGGCTGGTCTCTGTTTATGTTTATCTGTGGATGTGCCTGCCCCTGAAGAAGTTTGAAGAATACTCTGCAAGGCACATTTGAATAGTGATGGCATCAAAATCAGCTGTCATGTCTGTCTGTCTGTAAAAGTGAGGGAAAGCATTGTCAGAATAGAAACAGAGACGCTGAAATTGAAATTTTGATAGTGCTTTTTAAATATTGCCTTTCCAGTACCCTTACAATTACATGCTATCTGAGCACTGAAGCTGCAGCAAAGCAAGGCTCATTTTCCTTTTCCTTCTTTCACTCTTTTTTTTTTTTTACGATCACTTCCATAAATGCTTATTAAAGCTTAAGATGAAACTTTTACTTCTTGTAAAGGGCACTATGAATGATGCATGAAAAGGAATTAGGTAGGCTCCTGTGATCCGTAACATACTTTATTTAGTATATGCACTTATGTTTGTTAACTCTGATTCATTCCCCTTTCTTAACTTCCTGTACCTGATTTGTTTGGGTCCAGAAATAACAATAATTGTGTCTTCATCTTCGTGTCTTACAAACAAGGTAAAATTATGCCTTACGCATGTTTATATGCCTCTGTGTGTCTCTGTGTGTGTGTTGTGCGTACAGATGTAGAACTAGGAAAACCTATCATATGTAACAGGTGAAAATAGAATTTTATTAGCTAGTTATTAAAGTATTTCTTTGTATTAATGCTTGGTGTATTTAATGAGCCTTTACATTAATCAGTAGTGAATGCTCCTTGCTATTTGCCTGCTAGAAATCAGGAAATACTAAAATAAAAACCTTAGCTAAAATTATTATGGTCTTCCGTTTGCTCAGGTGATGGCATCACTGCTTTGAGCCGAGAGAGACAGATCAGAGAAAGATTTTATTATGCAGCCAAAAAGAAAAAAAAAGAAAGAACTACGGGCTCTGACTGTGTTTTGGAACCTTTATTTTCCTCTCTCGGATCACCCACAGGTTTTTCAAAGCAGGGGGCTTTCCTTCTGCAGTAATTGTTTTTCTCTGTTTTGGTGGACTTGTATTTTCAGAGAAAATATTCTAAATCAAGAGTTTGGGATCCAGACTAGGTCTTATATGAACCTTGTTGGATGTGGGGAGAGGAAGGAGGATTTGATACTAGTAGGAATTAGTTCTGTAGTATTATCACTCTTGCCCAAGTACCCATCATCCTTTCAGTTTTTTTCAAGCCTCCTGTTACATATGTAATTTTGGATTTTCCTGTAATAAATTAACCTAGTGTAGGTCAAGACATTTATTTACTTAATGAGGCATTCATTCAATGGGCCTTGGGGATAAGTATTTTATAAACTATAATGCTGATGCTTTTTCACAGAGGTAGCCAACTTAAGGGGAGGTGGAAAGAAATTTATATTAATGGTCAAGTTTGACCTCCTATCTGGACAATGGGAGGTAAAAAATGACGACTTCCTATTTCCGATGCAACAGAAATGTTCAAACGGAAATAACCCAATAGCAAAAGAGACAATAATAGTAAAATGAAGGTAAATGACAGGAAACTCTAAGTATTAACTATCTATCCAGTAAATGTTGGATATAATTAGTTACAAGAGCAACCATTGCTTGAATAAAGTCTATACATTGAGCAAGTTGGAAAATATTATTCCTTCTGACGACCCATTTCAGAGGGATATAGTGGAATCATGAGAATGAATGAGTCACTTAGTCCAAGTTTATAAGTTCTTTATACAAAGGGTGCTATATATAAAGTAAAATACAAGGTGCCTTTTCCATTTGGCTCATATAAATGCCATTCTCGTTCTTTTTGTTGATTTTTGTGGTCTGTTGAATACAGACCACATGTTTAAAAGTTTGTGTGTTCCACTTTTACTATATTTAGCTTGCTGATGATTAGAAGAATGTTGTGTACCTTAATTCTTTGCAACCTGATGTAATCGTCCTTTGGAATCTAAACATGCATGGCCACTTCAACAGATGGAGGATAAAACATTTTAATTTATTAATCTGGATAAACTTACATGGAATGACTTTATCAGCTGCCATGGAGTCTAGTGAAAAGTAAGAGAAAGAGATTGAGTAATTAAAGATAACAAGGGTGTGAGGTATTAGCTTGCTTTTCTTCATAAGGAATTCAAAATCTTTAATTTGCTTAATTACTTACCTTGTAGTTGCATTAGACATGTCATACAACTATATTCTAGATTAGAACCTCTTAACTTTAGTGTCACTGATATTTTGGGTTGTATAATTCTCATGCTAGGAGGACTAGCAGCATCAGTTTTCTACCTAATAGATGACAGAAACAACACCCCCAAATTGTGACAACCAAAAATATTTCAAAACATTGTTAACTATTCTCCATGGATACTGGCAAAATTGTGCCCCTCTTCTACTGAAAAATACTGCTCTAAGGTAAAGAAAACCAGAAGATGTGCACAGAAAGAGTCATGGGCTACACTGTTTGAGTTGGCAAGTGTCTATGTATATAGTTCCATTTGGGTGTCTACAATAATTCCTCTTCTTTTGCTTTGAATGGATTTCAACTTTCAAGTGGTTCATTAGATCGCTAATGAAAAACTGTGGAAGAGTTTATCATTATAATTTTTTTCTGTAAACTGAGAGACTTGTCTGTGTTTTATTGTACTCTATATATGTTTATAAAGTATATATAGTATACCATGCATAATATATAGTATATTATCATATACTAACATTTGTGGGAACAAGAGGAAATAAAAACTGGAAAAAAGAAAAGGTAAATGTTGAATCTGAAAACACATTTCACTTCTATTTGTTATTTCAAATGAGGCTTTGTTAGAAATAATAGATGAAAGATACTGATTCTCTGTACTCTGATTACTTTCTCTTTTTATGGGGGAATATATATATATGTGTGTGTGTGTGTGTGTGTGTGTGTGTGTGTGTGTGTGTGTGTGTTTGCGGTCTCAGGAGAAATGTTCACTCTAGTAATCACATATGCTTGGAGTAGTGTATGGTGTTCAAAGACTTTAGAAATAAAAGTAGAACCTTTTGATTTAAAAAACAGAGTTCATAACTGGTGGTCATGTAAAGCATAATAGGAAAAAATGCCAAGCTTAAAGATTTTAAAATATGGCAGAATTTTGGAGCCTGCCGTGGATTACTTGTGTCACACACATGTCACTTGAATCTACAGGCCATTTTCCTCATCTGCAAAAGGAACTAAGAATAGGCATGGGAACCAAATAACACAAAGTGTTGAACTGGGTTGCGATTTATGAAGCTCTACACCAATGTTGGTGAATTATCAGAGTCAATGCCTTTGGCGATTTATTTGATGAGAATTGAAACTTCATAGTATGTCTTCCAGGTTTTGCAGGGTAGCTAAAAATCATCTCTAAGAAATGGCAGTATTAGCTCTTAAACAATTTTTATGGATGAAGTAGTACATCTCCATTTTGAAATATGTGATTAAAATTATGGATAAACTTCAATTTCCTCATCTATGTCTATCTTTCCCCATATATTCACATTTACAACTTTAAAAAAATACAGCAATCTAAAACATAGAATGCACCTTGAAATACACTCTTCAACAATAACCACTATTACCAATTTGGAATATATTATTAAATAATTTTTAAATAAATAGGTTAATATGGATAATTATATATTATTATGAAGTAAAAGCTATGTAGAGATGTATGCATTCAAACAGCATGTGTAGACATATATTTAGATAAACAACTTGATATGATTGCCAAACTAATTTTATAGCATATTCATTAGTCTCTGTGATTTTATCAGGAATTCATGAGCATTTAACAAGAATCCAGTATGTCGTTATGCACAGAACTAATATTTAACTCTGGTTCAGTGTTAGGGGCACACATTTGTTTGTACCTTTCTCTTTCATTAGGTCAAGATAATTTCAGATTGGTCAATGACCCTGACACATTGAGTGTTCTACATTTTGACTAGTGCATATGATTATATAGATATACTGTAACTGATTTAAGTAATCCACTGTATATTTTATTAAATGAAGAGTAAAAGAAGACCAACACAAATTAAATAATTTAGAATCTATTATTGCTGATAGTGTTTGAAGTGTGGTAAGAGTTCCAGAAAAATTAATGGACAGTGACGAAATGTAAGAGCAGATATAAGAGGCATTTTTGCTTTAGACTTTAGAGTACCCTAAATGTGTGGATGTTGTTCCTGTAGATACCAGAAATTCTATGTACACTTCTACAGGGCTAAACCATATCCATTTAGGAAATGTAATGAGAATAAAATGAACAAAATATAATTCCTAAAAGGTATTTGAGGGAATTATATGACTAAAGCATTTATTTTATTTATCCAAGCTCTGAAGGACTATGTCTTATTCAATATTTTACTTGCATTGCATAGAACATGATTGATGAATTGCCAGTAAATGAGTTCTGGTATTGCAGATGCCTTCACTGAAAAGAGAACTTGAACTACCATTTCCATTTCATTTTATCTTTAGATGACCATAAGTATCTTAAAATATTAATTGTCATTATATTTAGGGCTTTGGGGTCAACATATATGATTTATGTGTAACTATGCAAATCTGATGTGACTGGCAATCTCACTTAGTCCCATATTTTCAGTCTGATACCAAAAGTTTTTTTTTAAATAAAATGTATTTATTTGGGTTAAACTCACAGTCATCAGTGAGTTTTACATGAAGACAGGATGCCATCGAACCTATTCAATGAATAACCTATTGAACCATCATATTACTAAGAATTTTTGAAACCAATATTAGTGTTGGCAGAGGTGTGATACAGCTCTTATTAATAGTTATTCTGGATGGAAATGAAAATCAGTATACCAGTTATAAAGAACAGTTCTCAATCTGTTGCCAGAGACAGGAAAAAGCAAGTTCACTTACATGCAAATTCTGGGAATAAATCACTAGGATATAACCCAAACTATCAAAAATGAAGAAACACCTCAAAAAGTTAAAATTAAGAATTTGAATCAGTATGGTGATAAATTTATGAAAATTGAATGTAATATATTAAACTTGATACAAAAATTTATAAGTACTGTGATTTCAAATATTCCATTTGGCTGTGTAATGTATTAAGGCAAGAATGTGTATCCCCCCAAGTTTTCTATAGTGTTTATATATATTATCTATATATTTTTAAACACATATACTTAGTAAATTCTAGCTGCAATGTGTGATATAATTTAGATGTAATGAAAATATAAAAAAAATTGTTTTGGTAGTATGCAGTTTTGATGCTTTTATCGAGAACCTGCTTGTTGGTTGATTATTTCAATTTAACTTAATAGCTGAGAAAACCTTGCATTATTGATTAAAAAGTTAACCAGTTCCTGAAGACTGTTCAGTAAGATTTTCAATTCTGGTGATTGAAATTCTACTGTTGAGAAGGAAAAGAATTCCCCTCTTCTACCTTTATTTAGTTCTTACAACCAGGCTAATAAAATTGACACAAGACTTGCTTAATGGGGGAAAAACCAATTTAATGTGTGTGTATGGGAGAAACAATATGATGCTCAAATCATAAAATGAGGCTCATAGAATGATCAAACTAGGCACCTTTTTTATACTGTTTAGACAAAGAAACGATAAATTTGTGAGAAATTTACAGGACAAAGGAAGTGCTCATTAGAAAGGAGTATAAGAAAGATTTGCGCTTGGGTAGTAAATTAGTAAAGGCATTACAAGGCTTCTTTACAGACCTTTTAGACTCTGGAAAGTACAACTCTTGTGATAAAGGTGTCTCTCAGCCCTTTGGGCATGAGGAAGGAGAAGATGGTGACTGTGCCAGAGTGAAAGCAGTAGAAATGGAAGAGGTTGGATGATATATTTAACTTGAAAATAATGCTGATAGAACTTGGTGTCGTATAGGACATGGAGCGAGTAGGGGGAAGTGAGGGTAAAGGACACATTTCATTTGCTGTTGAGGAGAGCTGGTAGCCCAATGAAGGGAAAGAGTTAGGGAGAAGGGAGTGTGGCAGGGGAAGGAGGTCAGGCCGTAGATTGGAAAAAATTAGATGTACACATTTTTAGTTATAGATGACCAAGTGGGGATGTAATGGAATTAGTTGAATACATAAGTGTGGAGTTCAGAGGAGACCTGTCTGCTGGATGTAGAAAATCAAGTGATCACATAGATGTTGCATTTAAAGCAAAGAGATTGCATGTGAATGAGAAGAGGAAAAACCCAGAGGCCAGAACCTGCAGCAACCCAACGCCTGTTCATTAGGAAAATGAAGGAGAACCAGCACAAGCAGTTGAGAAGCAGTAGCTGGAGAGGGAGGAGCAAGTCCCACAAGTGTGGTGGCTTGAAAGGCAGGGGAAGGCGGGTTTCAAGGAAGACACTATTTCAAAAACATTGTAATTTTTAAAAAGTCTTTGAAATGGAAACCACCAAGCGCATATAAACAAATATTTAACATATACATTCTGGACATTTTCATCTTACGTATAAAAAAATTCACGTCTTGGTTTTTTTGGTATATTTTATTGAGTAGGCTATTACAGTTGTTCCATTCCGCCCCACCTTTATCTCCTCCATCCTGCACCCTGATTGAGGATTGAAAACTCATTCCTTAATGCTTTTTTAAAGTGCATCTTTGAAGGGCTTTCCTCATTATAGCTGCTTATATTTTTTAAGACACCTATTTATTTATTTATTTTTATCTTTTTTTATTGTTATTTTATTCCAGTTGCCTCAATTTCCCCCCCTTTTCCCTCCTCTGCCCATCCCACCCTCAACCCCCACAGTCAATTCCCACACTGCTGTCCATTTCCATGTGTCATTTATACACGCATTCTTTGTCTACTACCCTCTCCTTCTTTCCACCATTGTCTCCCTGCCCCTCCCCTCTGGTCACTTTCACTCTGATCCATGTTTCCTTGCCTGTGGTTCTATTTTATTCATTAGTATACATTGTCCATTAGCTAATCATTTTCAAGTGAATATGCATCTGTCATTAGAAGTAACTGGAAAGTTTCTTGATGTCACAAAAGCAAATATTGACACAAAATTATTGATTTAATTGCACATGTATTTTATTCATTAATATAGTTCTTGTCCTGTAATATTTTTATGGACTTTATATAAAGTTTGATGTTACATTTATTGCTTTTCACATCTGAAAAGTTAGCAACATAAAATATATTTTATTTATTGATAACTGAAAATTTTGCTTCTTACCAACCCAAAATTATGCTGCAAGTAATTATAATAAAATAAAAATAGATATGGAAACTCTCCTGTAGCCAGTATTCCAATTAAGGGACTGTATTTTTTCTCCACCATTCTACAAGTGATTTATACCCAGCCTTTTAAGTGTGGGAGAAATATATTAAAAACCTAGATATAAATCCACAGTTTTAGCTGCAGGTATGACATGACTATAAAGTTGTGAATCTGATCTGTAAGCAAATATGCAAAGCTACTATACTGTAGATTGTTTTAGCGATTCTCATATCAATTAAAGTGTTTTTTTCATACACCTTTTCTGACACATACACACACACATACCCACAACCTTATGACTTGACAATCACATTCTCTTTATTAATCTAAAGAGATTAAAATCAACTTGGTTGCTGACTTATCAATCAAACTTCGCTTAAAATATTTCTGTTCTCGGATAAATTAAGTGATATTACTTCTGAAGCTCAGTTTTATGAGAGGAGTCACAAAATACTTTGAACAACTTAAATAATTTATAAGTACTGTATGTGATTGCATTGAAAACTAATATGATAGGCAAAAAATGGCCCTCAGACATACCCAGGTCCTAATTCTTGGAACCTGTGAATATGTTACTTTACATGGCAGTGGAAGTTCAAGAATGTAGAGGCAATTAAGGTTGCTAATTAGCTGACCTAAATAGGGAGATGGAAAATGGAGGCAGGCAGGAGGTCAATGTGATAACCTGTGACAAGGACTCCATGTGACTTTGCTGAGTTGGAATGTGCATGAAGAGGGCCAAGCACCGAGGGCTTTCGGTAGCCTCTAGAAACTGGAAAAGGCATGGAAATGGATTCTTCCTGAAAGCCTCTTGAGGGAAATGCAACCATGCTGATACTTTAATTTTAGCTCTGTTGTAACTCATTTCAGACTTCTGACCTGACCCTTCCTTACCTCTAATCTCAGGAACTGTAAGATAACTTTTTATAGTTAGGAAGCCACTAAGTTTCTGGTGTTGGGTTGGTCAAAAAGCCTGTACAGTTTTTTCCATAAAATAAAAGACACTTTTTTATTTTCACCAATAACTTTATTGATTTGGATGTTTTGAGTGTGTTGACTATCTCCCACTATTGGCTTCCAGTGGGTAGGGGCCAGGGGTGCTGTAAACATGTTCCAATATGTAAGACAGCCCCACAGCAAGGAATTATCTGGCCAATATGTTGATAGTACCAAGAAACTTCACAAACATTTTTGACATGCTTGATCAGTCACATCACCTTCTCCATACACTGCACAGATCTTTTTTTGTGTAGGTTTCAGTTGTGTTTCTACCTTTCTTGAAATAATAAAGCATAATATGCCAAAATGTTGCATATTTCTTCCATCTTCAGTATTATAATGGCTGCACAAAAATTCACCAATTTTGATGTTTTTTTAAAAACACATGTTGATATGACAGCTGTCACAATACAATCTAACCAAATTGTTTCGAATGAAGTTAAAGACAACTAAAGCACTACTAGAGCCATCATACAGAAAAAACTAAACAAACTTTTTAGTTAACCCAATAGTTTATTAGTAGCAAATGAAAACTAATATAGCTAGTATAAGGAGGTATATTAAGTTCTGCCTTTTTAATAAAATCGCATCAGGTAAATGTTCTGAAAATAAAGATGTAATAATTGTACCATTAACCTGAGGCTTTTATTATTTATTATTAAGTTGATGAAGAAATTATTATATCAAACCTGAAAGATGTTTCCTAAAAGAGAATATAAGTTACAGTGTTTCTTAATGAAAGAAAATAATGTATCCCACCTAGTCTGTACTCTCTTATCCTCAATAAGTATATCGTTACTGCTATGTATGAGTTTACTGGGCTTCTGGGTCCTGTGTCCAGATGCAGTTTAAAAGGTATTGAATTATTTATACAGCTCTTTTAGGTATATTATTCATTCATGTAACAATGCAAACATTAACACGAAGTAAAATATAAAATGTATAGTACATTAAACAAATAACCCTCTACTTGTTAATGTTTGCAGTGAAGGATATATTTATTCAAATTTGAACAATTTCATTTATAAAAAAGCAAAGTTAAATATCATAGAACATTTTATAGCTTACGAAGTAGAAATGATATAACCTGGTATGATTAATAAAGATGGATTTAAAATGAGAATGTAAAAATTTGTGTTCTTTTACTAATCTAACCACTTTTTAAATAAGTCCCTGGTTGGCTGCTTAACCTTCTCAAAATTCTTAAATAGAGAAAAAGTTATTTATCCTCTTAGCTTGAATGGCTATTTTTATGCTTAAAGCATAACATCTATGAAAATGTTCACAGAAAAATGTTGAGCACAATTCAGATGTATAAAAATAAAAGAATGGAGTAATGCCAATTATCTAATATTGTTTGGCTGATTACAATTTTAATTCAATCTTTAAAATGTCTCATGGATATTTTTTGTCACACCTGGTTACAAAACCCTATTTAACACATGGTCCTGAGAGTGGCAATGTGAGCTGTGCACTGCACATGAACCAACCTGTGACAGGTGGGAGAGACCAAATGAGTACTGCAGATTAGTCTTCCCTACGCAGGCAGGTTCGTGATGTTAGAGGTACAGGAACAAATTCTCCATCTGGGCTTCCAGTCCTTGATGAGTGTCCTGATTGGCTTCCAAAGGCCCTGTCTGGGCACCCAGATGCAGATCATTATGAGTCACATGCTCATCCTTGATACATGATCAAGTACTATTTAATTTTCCTCTTAATTAAGTATTGGCTTTTCTGATTTATTGTATTCATTCTATTAATTTGTTGAGTAGTAGGTGAGCAGCACAGCAAGCCAAATGATGAGAAATATTAATGACCTCCATTTCCCTTTCTTCAATCCCTACTTCGCTGAAGTCTTCAAAAATTATAATTTTATCCAAATATACCTTTCTCCATTACTTATATGACATGTGTGTGTAAACACATATATGTATATGCATACATATAGATTGAAACATTATATATCTGAATAGACTATTTCAACTTTTTAAAGTAAATGCATTATTTTATTGATACTATTCTACAATACATTTTACATATATAGAGCATGAAAATCTCCACAAATGAATATATCAGTCTGATTCTTCCTTGTCTTTATTGTCTCTTCTCTTACCTTGTTTTCAGCCTTATTTCTGTCTTTATGTCCTGCCATACTACAACTCTTTGTCACTCTCCAATCTCATTCCTTCTAATTTGTATGCGTTCATATATTAGCTCAGGCAACCATAAAAAAAATACCATGAACTGTGTGGCTTAAACAAAAGGAATTTATTTCTCACAGTCCTAGATTTTGGAAAGTCCGAGATTAAGCCAGTTTGGTTCCCCTGGGACAACTGTTTTTCTAGTTTATAGATGTCCACCTTCTTGCTTTATCCTCGAATAGCAGGGATAAAATCTCTCTGGTGTCTCTTCTTATAAGGGCACTAATCCCATCAGGAGGGGCCCAACCTCATGGCTTCATCTAAAACAAATTACCTTACTAAGGCCCATCTCCAACTACTATTGCATTGTGAGGGTCGGGGGCACAGTGTCAACATAAAAATTTGAGCAAGGATACAAATTTGCCATAATATCGTTATTGTTGTTTTCATTATTATCTCTGAACACCCTACTTCTTTCTGCTACCATTTGTGATTCTACCAAGCATTCTAAGCTCTTCAGTCCCATCCAGCCCTTTTTTACCACTTTCTCCAAACTCACCTTACTTGACTGCAGAACAGTTTGCCTGAATATTATAGCCATCTATTCTTTTGAAATCCATTAATTGTAAAGACTACATCCACACTCCTTCCCTGCAATGTTTTAGGTAACAATCATCAAATAGGTAATTCTTCAGGATAGTTTAAAGGTCATGAATACTGCTTGAATACTTCTTAATCTATACTATAAAGTGCTATATATTCAACTCTTCTTCCTAAGTTTATATAGATTGCCAAAATCTGTGGTATTTTGTATTGTCCATGATGTCTAAATACTTTTTATTCTGGGTTTATCGAATGCATATGTAAAGTAAAATTTAAAAGCATTGTCTCAGAGTTCATAAAAATAATTTCTGGAAGTTTTACTAAGCAGGTTTTACTTTGAGCCACTTAGCACTCACTTGAGTAATAAAAGGAAAAACATGAAATGACTAGGATTAGTAGTATGTGAATATCACTTGGTTTGAAATTGCCAAGGCATGAATCACCCTTTCAGATGAACTACTCCTACCAACTTTAAAGGAGTGACTCAGGAAATATGTAACAAGTTCGGATGAGCCTGTTTCTCTGATAAAGCCAGTTCAGTGCTAAGGAGGATTTCAGGGGTATGCAAAAAAGGTATTTTAACACAAATTTAGTAATAGCATCCTGGAAGTGCTGACTCTTCCGAGTGTAACAGTGTGGCTTTCAGAAAGAAGTAAACTAGGACACTGTCAGCATCCTGGAAATGATACTTACTCTTCTACTAAAGGAAACACCAAACGTTTAAAATGAAAAACCAACACATTAACTCAGTGAAAAGGCTAGATTGTTCTAATCAATAAACTCTACAAGAATAGTTTATTCTTAGCAAATACATGTTTATGTTTCCAATTTATTAACAAAAAAGCTTTCTTTGTAAAAATTTGATTTTCTAGGAGACATAAAATATTTAAAATAACAATTGCTTAAAATCAGATTGTTTAATTGCTATTGATCTTTCTGCTATATCTAAGTGTTCGAGTCTCCCCTTCAGATGTTTATCAAAGTATACATTTTTTCTGAGGAACTCCACAATTTAGTTCTGTGCATATTAAGTTTTCATGTAATACTATTACATTTTATCCAATGTATTTAATTTCATTAAATTTCCTACATAGGAAGATAATAACATAATCATGAAATATAAAAGTAGAATATTTTGCAAAGCCCATTTCAATGGACAATAAAATATGAATTTAGGTATAATTTTTATAGAGTATAGAAACTGGATATACTGAAAAATTAAGGTAAATTATTTAATGTCTACTTTGAACTCAGATTTTAATTAACTTACTGATTTATTTAAAATATAGTTATATAATTTATAATTTAGTCATGGTTGTATAGTTAGCCTTGTTACCTTGAAGTCCTTTCTGGAACCTCTGGACATTGGGCAGATATTATTAACTTTATTTTGTATAAGAGCAACTGAAACCATAGAAGTTCATAGAGTTGCTCAGAAGAGCACACTTCCTATCGTTGAATCGGAAGGGAGCTTACCCTGCCTCTTCTGTCATCTCTGACTCTCAAATACCCCACTTCCTGATCCCCTTGACACTGGTTCTTAGCAGACTGTCTGCCTCATGTTAGTTACAAAATTTCTAAAATTTATTGAACGGTTACTGTTTCATGCCACCTCTCCCAGATCTGTACATACAATGGTACCTATACTCCCATCCCTTGTCTCTTCTCAAATTGTAGCAAAGGGTGATCTCTGCTATTATCCACACCCTATTCCCAGGGTCACCTCTCCAGACCCTCCCTAAATCCTCCCCTTAATTGGATGCATCACCAAGTTATCCCTTTCTAATGGAGCATTCTCATAAGTGTGCCTGGGTAACTTACATCATTTTTAAAAATTTCAGGACCCCGACACCCATTTACTCTGCTCACATTTAACCTATTTCAGTCATCTCAGCAAGTGATAACCCCTATTTGCACAAATTTGAAAAGTGGGAGATATCCTTTATGCCTCCTTCATCCTTGTTCTTCATATAACTATAAAACCATAAATATTCTACCCCTAAAATATATTTAAAATATATTTACTACTTCCATTTCTGCTGCCACCTCACTGGTTCCCATCACCACGACCTCTTCTACAATGGTTTTCTCTAGTCTGATGTACCAGCAAAAACCTGCTTCAAATTGTTTAGCATATACAAGCCAGCAGAAACTTCTTAAAGTATATATATCATTATTTGTCATTCTTTTCTTTCAAGCTCATCGATGAACCCCAATGTTATATGTAATAAAAGATAACTCTTGTCATGGCCTCAAAAATCCTATGTGACCTCACCCAAGTTTCCTCTGCAACTTGACCCCAGTTACAGCCACTAAAGCATACTTCCATGCTTTCCCCTCCTCAATATGCCAAGCCTTCCTTGGGACACTTGAACTAACTTGCTCTTTCTTTATCTGAAATGTTCTTTCCTCATATTTTTCTCAGGCTAACTCTTTATCCTTCATGCTTAATCTCATCCTGTTAAAAATAATGCCCTCTTCCCTCCAGTAGCTCTCTGCCATGCCAGGTTATTTTCTCATGCTCTTCAATGATCCTTTTTGTTTATTAGTTTACTCATTTCTGTATTTCTCACCTCCAAGGAGAATGCAAACCCTACTTCAACCACATCCCCACATGTTCATTTACCTTTGGACATAGCCCAGAATATATTCCAGAAAATATAAGATGAATATATTCATAGACTAAAATGGAAACATCAGGTTTCTTAAAAGGAAACTTTTAAAAAATTCAATTGAAGAATACCATACATAGAAATAATGCATGAATCATCAAATCATCAGTGCAAGGTAGATAACTACCACAGACTGAACATACCCAGGTAACTACCACTTACATAAAGTAAAATAGTACCTTCATTTCAACAACCTTCTGATGTGTGTTCACCATCCCTTCCTCTTCCCTAGAGAACATGTTTTCCCTGACTTCCTACACTATAGTTTAAATGTGTGTGTTGTATTTTATATACATAGAATCATATAGTATTGTTTCATTGTGTTTCTCTTCTCAATATTACTTTTATAAAATGTATCCATTTCTTGAGTGAATAGTTTATTCATTTCACTGCTCTCAATTAGTGTGCTGTATGAATATATTACAAGTCATTCATTCTATTATTGAAGGACATCTGGGCTGTTTTCAGTTATTAACTATTGGGTTGGCCAAAAAGTATGTGTTTTCTCCATTTCACCAATAACTTTATTGATTTGGATATTTGGAGTATATCAGCTATCGCCCATGTGATATAACATTGATTGTTTTCAATTAATGTCTTGATTTGATCACTATCAAATTTAACTGGTCTACCCGACCGTGGAGCACCATCCAGCAAGAAGTCTCCAGCACAAAACTTTGAAAATACTTTTGAAACATTGGATCAGTCACAACACCTTCTCTATACACTGCACAAATATATATTTTTTTGCATTTCAGTTGCATTTTTATCTTTCTTATTATGCCAAAAATGTTGTGTATTTACTTCCATCTTTAATATTAAAATGACTACACAAAAATTCACCAATTTTTATGTTTTCTTTAAATGCATGCTGACATGACAGTTGTCACAATACAATCTAACAAAATTATTTCAAATGAAAAAGATCACTAAGTGCTACTAGAGCCATCTTACCATAAAAACCAAGTGAACTTTTGTATGTATAAATAATACAACTATGAACATTCTTGTGCTTGAAATCTGGAGAACATATGTGTGCCTTTTTATTGGGTATATACTGGTTTGATGCTGTGTGATAGGGTATGCATATGTTCAGCATTAATAGATGTATCCAAATACATTTCTAAAATGGCTGTACTAATTTGCAATCCCACATCTTTATATGAGACTTACTGTCGATATTCTCAATCTTGTTATTTTAGTCATCCCGGTGGGATAAGAGCATAATACCTCATTGAGTTCCACCCCAAACTGTACTTTTAATCTCCAAAGCTATTGTAAAATTAAAAGAATAATACAATAACATTTGAATTTACATCTGAATTTATCAGTTTTTGAGTCACTTTTTTTAATCGTCTGGATACGTAGTCATCTTTATTTTTCTGAATATTGTAAACAATTTTTAGACATTAGATGCAGACTTCCACTGATTGGAAACTGAAAGGCTTTCTGAATTTATAGATTGGGTAATTTTGACATTTACTGAACATTTTCTTGATTTACTTTGACAATTTTTCAAGTAGAATGGTAAGATGCAATATAATTACACCGTACTAAGTATATTTATTTCAGATGCTAGAGAACGAAATCATGTTTTGCAACTTGTGAGGATAATATATAAATGAGAAAAAACAAAGGCGTGCTAAAAAGAAACAAGCTCATTCATTTTGTTCATCATATTTAAAACATGAATTTGGCTTGAAATACCACTTGGGGAATATATCACCATAGGGACAAAAAAGAAATATCACCTTTTCTTTTTTATCATCTCTTGTTAGTTAATAAAAGATAGTTATTAATCCCCCCCCCAAAAAAAAATAGTTTGGGCTTTAGGAAGCAAATGTTTGCATTGTTTACAAATTTATATACTTTTTCTTTTTTGTAATGTTTACTAGCATAATGGGGGCAACCCAGTCATTGTACTGTGCTTTCCAAGAAGGAAGCTCTAATAATATAAAAACTGTTCTTCAAACAAAACCTTTCCTAGAGGTTTGTTTTTTTTACTTCCCTGATTAAGTTTATCAGTAGTGTGTATAATTTATCCTTATACATCAGCCCTAGAATGAATGAGAATCTACAAACCATTTTTGTGAAACACTAGTTTAATGATTATGTTATATTAGGAAAATGTTGTTTTTAACTATTTATTTATGAACAAGTATTTTGTATATTTGTTGTATTATACATTTTGAGTATCAGTTTACTATAATTTTTGCCTGAGAGGTTTGCATTTAATCAATAAACAAGCTTTAATTTGATGTTATCTTAAAACCATCAAGTTAAGAGACATTTCTTTAAGAATAAAACCAAAAACTAAGAAAGAAATATGAACTAGTGGTTGGAGAAGAGATGTGACCACTGCACAAACTTTGATAAGCTATTTTGTTTTCCTCTAAAATACGGTCACCTCATTTTCAGTATCCTTAAGTTTTTGTTATAAAAATTATCTGCTTTGCCTATATATATAGAGTATGAGCTTTGGAATCAGTGAGAAATTTTTCTGAAGCTTGATTACATTAATATCTATATTACCACAGGCACATTGTTTAGTTTTCATATTTATGAAATATGCATGACACTAACTGAAAGCATTGCAATGATATGTTGATAGCACGGGGCACAGTGTCAGGCGGTGAGAAAACCCTCAGTGGAACATGGGTCGTTATCATTTCTATTCCACCAATTTAATTAATCTTCTGGCTTTTACTTATAACATTGGCAGCACCATGATTCCAAAGTCTAAAACATGTGAATATTCCTTCTCTAATCTGTTTCCAGTTCTGTCATTTGGTCGTTAACTCTTTCTTCTGGATAACCAAATTTTCTTTATCTCAGTAACTAAGCTCATTATCCTTAATCTTCTTTCTTGGTTTACAATAACGTATTGCATTTGTTCTATTTTTCTTTAATATCATTGTTTTTTTCTTACCCAATTATTCTTTTACAATATAAGTGTTCTACAAACTTCTTGTGGGCAAATATAACATTAATTTCTCTTGTATGTCATACTGGCCTGGTAATGATTATATTATGTGGATGATATGCATTTTAATTGGTTGCTCTGGAATTAGTATATTTAACTCATTTTTACATTTAGGACTGATGCATACTGAACATAATTCAACTATTTTGTTACCTAAATATCTTTTTTGATTTTTTGTTTTAAACCAATCCTTTCAAAATGTTAGAATATTTTAAAATGACTTTAAAATTTCTCCACAGGACTGTGGATTAAATGCATTGTCTTTATTTTTTCATTATTGATTACATGAATAATTATGAATAATACTGTTGAGAATAATAACTTTCAAGTTGCTAATGGAAAAGGAAGTTTATTCCAAAAAAACCAGTCATTGTTGTATTTCATTTCAATAAATAAAATGTTCAATAACTAGAATCTATTAACAAATTTTTTAATTTAATGATGTAGTAATGTACTACTTTCAATACCTTTTATTTAATATTGATTTGCTAAATATATCATTTTCCATTTTTCAAGCATAATATGGAGACAATTATAGTACCTGGACTAAAAAGTTATATGTTTAAACTAATACATATTTAAACTCGATAAAGTTTCCCTTTCTTATACAGTCTTATGAACTCTCAATCATTTCTCAGGCTTCCATATTATTAGTTATTAAAGATTAGAAGTCCAACTAATATCCATAAAATAGTGACATTTTTCTTTATGAACAAGAGCAACGTTGAGTATATTTTGTATGTGTCATCATAATGGGATGAAATAACCTCAGCAGAAGAACCACTTGGGTTCGAGGATACGGTAATGTCAGTAACCTCTACTCCTGGACCAAGTTTCAAGTGATCTTTCTATTGTCTCTCTTTTTAAATGTAAATCAAATTAGAACAAATAGCAGTCAGTTCAAACCCACAGTAGAAAATTATTAATTTTTCCTTTCTGAAGACACATTGTTTTTTATGACAGACACATACCTTCTGTCAGGTATTTACTATAGGTTGCTGTCATCATGGAAAAAGAACACAAAATTGTGTGTTCCATGTACTGCATCCACGCCTCATGCATTGTGGAAGCATAGCTGAGATGGATTTAGCTGTTTATTGACATGATAGGTCAATACATTAGTAAATTCAGTACTCCGGTAAAACTCGCATTTCACAACAATGTAACAAATCTGTCTTTCTAGTATTCTTTTCCCCGCCTGCCCCCACCTTAAACCTAACCACATGGGGAAATATGGCCTACATGATAGTGAAACTGGTGGTATAATGTACAGTTGATGTACTGCCCCTCACTAACCAGTAGAGTGAAAAACAAAAATAAAAAATAATCTCATAATTCTAGCTCATTGATTCAACTTTAATAGGCACTTTGCTAATATTAATGCTATTTAATCTACTCATTAAAATTATTTTGGTTGTGTTCATCTTTATCTGGACAGTGTTGCTTCAAAAATTTTAAATTATACTAAAATCACACAGTTAATATGAAAGCATCAAGCCAACTAAACAAATTTTGTTTACACATAGTTTGTTTTAGGTTTTCTCAAATGTTTGGTCGAATACACCATTGAACTGAAGAGGCCCTGGGGTTTTCTGTTAGTAGGTTTTGATTACTGATTCAACCTTTTTGCCCGTTAATGGTCAGTTCAGATTTCCTATTTCTTCCTTATTTAGTCTTGGGAGATTGTGTATCTAGAAATGTATCCAGTTCTACTAATATTTACAATTTGTTGGTCTGTGATTGTGTGTATTACTTTCTTCTGATCCTATGCGTTTTCTGTGGAATCCGCTGTAATGTTGTCTCCTCTTTGATTTCTCATTTATTTGAGACTTTTCTGTTTATTTCTTAGTCTAGCTAAAGGTTTGTCAATTTAATTCTTTCCAAAAACCAGTTAAGATTTATTAATCCTCGCTGTTGCTTTTCTGATCCCTATTGCATTTATTACCACTCTGATCTTTATCGTTTCCTTCCTTCTGTTAATGCTGTGCTTTATATAGCCTCCTTTTTTAGTTCTTTGAGTTGTATATTTGATATATTTCTAATTTCTTAACAGTTTCTCTTGCTTGTCAGAATTGTGGAAAAAATCTATTATGTTGTACTGCTACCTTTGTATTTGTTATATGTAATTCATGTATGTCCAGATAGATTCATTATGTAAATTTCCAGAGGACTGAAGTTTTGATTTTTAGAGAATAGCTTATAACATTAGGAGACAGTCTCATTGTTTATTTTGTTATTTATCAATATGTAAATTAATACAGATTTATTTTTTTAATTCAGTTATAAAAATACATAAAGTACAAAATAAAAATCCCTTGCATTCTCACTTCTAAAAGATAATCTCTGAAAACTATGAATATTCTTCAAAGCACATAGAAGTACCATCACTTTATTATGTGATGCAGTGCACATATACAGGATTTAAATTCTTTTGTCTAAATAATACACAATGGAACGTCCCCATAGCCTTGACTATTTCAATATAATAAAATTTAATGTTTTCATCTATTGAATGGATGTATCAAAATGCACTTATCCAAACTATTATGCTTGTCTCTTCAGTTTATTTCTGTCACTACTATAACATTTCTACAGTTATTTTTGTTCATATGTTATTGTATTTCTAGTTATTTTTCTTAGCTTAGTTGCTATAATGAAATTACCCAGAACATGTGAATATTTTTTTCAAGTTCTAAGTATATAGTTTCATATTATACTTCAAAACCTTTGAATATTCAGGACATTTTTTTGTCTGTCTTATACCAGCATATTATCACCTTCCGACAGCACCTTAGTTTTATACTTTCAAGTGAAAAGATAGATTGGGATGAAAAATTGCGTAATAATTTTTATCCTTTAAAAAAGGTTTTGGAATATACATAAAATAATGAATGAAAATATATTGCAGGAGCTCAAAAAACAAACTAGTTTTATAAAGATTTCATGAATAGGAATAGTATGACCTGATAATTTTAAAAAAGAGCTGTGTGATCTTAATTAATGAGCAGGAGTCCCGACTGCGAGGTGAAGTGTGCTTAGTAAGCTGTGTGGTTGCTTTTTCTGTTTTTGTTTTCTTTCAGATTTCTTAAAAGCAATAATCTGGGTCCATTTTAAACTAGATATTAAAAATAAATTTAAAAAATCTAATATCCAAGGGAATATAATGTCTTCTTTGTCATTACACAATGTCAGTGTTGTCATAAACGGGAGATAGATAATATTAAGTTCAATAAAATATTTCCTGCCTTGGTGAATTAAATGGAAAGTCATATAGTTTTAAATGGATTATGTATAATGAATACTTTAAATAGTATTCTCTAAGACTTAAGCATTACACAAAATGTCTTTAAAATCTTTGTGGAAAATCTAGGATAATACCATCTGACATGGAGTTTGATACCAGACCTGAATATGTCAAATAATCAGAATGGAAATAAATTTCTTTATTCTTATAACTTATGAATTTATCATTTTGGGAACTTATTATTTATTAATTACAGATAAATTATCTATTAAATATTGATTTATTACTAGGTCTGTATTAGTTATCTTTTTTAATTAATTTATTAAATGTTTGTAAATAATAAATATGACTTGAAAAAATATGTTTTTATCATTAAAAACTAGAATCTGACACTGATGTAAGTAGGTTAGGAAAGACAAATCAAGTTAACAGAATATTCCATAAATATATAATTTTACACATAACCATTTTTATATCATACAGTCATGGAGATATTACACATGAAATTAAAGAAGAAATTATGGCAGTATTGGAGAAATCAATTAAAACCTTACCTCTTCAAACAAAGTAGGACTATTCCGAGGCGCAATTATAAGATGTAAGATAATAGAAAACCAGAAGTAATTATGATGGAATATTTATAATACCTATAGGAGGGAAACTGAACATACACTTGAAAATTTTAGAAAATATATGGCAGAGGAAAAATGGTTATGTTTAAATAGTATAACTTAAAACTCTAAAGAATAAAAAAATAAACTAAATGGGGCTAATAATATATTTACTGCAACCTTGATAAAGGACCGACAATGTTATTATGCTGTAATAATAAAAAATTGGAGAACCTCATAATCTGTAATCATGAGTTTAAAATAACATTATGATATAAATAATGCATAGTAACATTAAAATAATCAAAAAGAAAATAAACAACAGACAAAAATACCAAAAAAATGTAATAAAAAAGAATGTAATTACTATGAGCTCCAGTCTTACATGGAATTAATACCTTTAAAATTAGTCAAAGATAGAATTTTACCAAGTCTCAATATAAAACAAATAGAAAGTACATTACAATGCTAGTGGCATTGTATTGAAGTGACCACCCTCCTACATGCCAAAGACACTGTTTTCTTTAGTCATTTGGAAGGCAATTTAACAACTAATATTGAAATCAGTGACATGCATAAATATTTTTGCTCACCTTTTCACTTTCAATAATTCATCTCCAAAAGACAGCTCTAAATATGAAAATATATATTTAAGTCACCTGCACTTTTTATGTTTTAAAGATTTTATTTATTTATTTTTATGGAGATGGGAAGGGGGCGAGAAGGAGAGGGAGAGAAGCATCAATTGGTTGCCTCTCACACGTCCCCAACCAGGGATCTGGCCTGCAACCCAGGCATGTGCCTTGACTGGAAATTGAGCTGGTGACATTTCAGTTTGCAGGACTACACTCAACTCACTGAGCCACACCAGTCAGGGTGAGGCACCTGTATTTATAACAATGAAACAATAGAAAGAAGCTAAATGTTTAACAAAATTTAACATTGTTTAACTAAATGTTTGATGAGATAGTATAATCACAATTTATGAATAGTTTTGCTTAGGTTAACACATGGAAAAGGCTTAGCAAGTAGAAAATAATTAAATACATATGTTAAGTATACAATATAATTCTAACTATATGTACAAAATGTATAAGAAAAATACTGAGTTTCACATCAACATCTCATTAACATTTAAAATTTTTTTCATTACTAAATATGCATTAACATAACTACTGAGAATTTATATTCAATAAAATCTTACAAAAACATAAGTAGAGTCCTGCATGATGTGGCTTAGTGGATTGAGTGCCAGCCTGTGAATCACCAGTTCGATTCTCAGTTGGGGCACATGCCTGGGTTGCAGGCCAGGGCCCCAGTGAGGGGAGCACGAGAGGTAACCACACATTGATTTTCTCTCCTTCTCTTTCTCCCACCTTTTCCCTCTCTCTGAAAATAAAAAAATAAAATCTTTAAAAAATATGTAAGTAGAGAAAATGTGTTTTAACTACATACAGTACACACACCCAAATATATTTATACACACACACTCACACATACACTGTAGAAAGAGTGTATGTATGTCAGTCTCAAAAGATTAATTTCCTCCTTACTTTCTGGTCTCTCTTCCCTCTCTTCTTTACTCCATATTTTTTTTAAAAAATTGTTTAAGTTTATTTATTTATTTATTTTTAGAAAATGGGCAAGGAAGGGAGAAAGAGAGGGAGAGAAACATCAGTGTGTGGTTGTCTCTCATACACCGCAACTGGGGACCTGACCCACAACCCAGACATGTGCCATGAGTAGGAATTGAACTGGTGACCCTTTGGTTCGCAGGTTGGCACTCAATCCACTGAGCCACACCAGCCAGGGCTATTCCATTTTAAAATTATATTCTTTCCTCCTTCATTCACTATTCTCTCCCTTCTTTTTGTATTGCCTTACCTTTTCACTCCATTATTCCCTAACTTTACTTTTTCTCCTGCATGACCATGGTATTGGACAAATATCAACAGTAATTTCAGAAAACAAATAGAGGCAGGCACTGTTGAGTTCATCAAGGAGAAATTATTTTGTGTACAGGAGGAGGGCATGGCAACCAGGACACTTAGAATAGTAAGAAGCATCCTTCAAGGGCACTGTTGCAAATGACCTGACAAAGAATGATGCCACATCACACTGGTTTTGAATTCTAAACATTCCCCATAAAATGTAACACCTGAGTATGGTTCATTGCAGAGCATCACACGTGAGTCATGTCTCATTTGTTATGCTCAGCCTTCTGACACTTACATGAACTGGCTCAAGTAATCTCTACCTGGGTTGAAAGAGTGAGTGTCATTTAACTGGGGGTCCCTAGAGTCATCCAAACAGGTTCTCGTGTGTTGAAAATATTTTACATACCATTTTCTTCATTTACATTTTTGTCATTTTAGGTATCCATTCAGCCAGTACAACTGGGTACCTATCAAGTTCTTGATATGTGCTAAGAAGTGAAGGGCTGTAGAGTAGGATTTGAGACCTAATCCGTGGCCTCAGATGGCTTACAATAGAGATTTAAAACCTACCAATGGCAAGTCATAGTCTTAGGTGCAATTACTTATGGTCTTTATTGAAAAAGCCAAAATGGTTCCAGGTCAATGGGTACTTGCTCTATTCCAGTCATGTAGGGAATTAGGGTACTAGAAACTCTGCTATAGTCAACGTATGGCTTCATTTTCCCTGTATTTCACTGTCCAGTCAGCTGAAGGCGAAATAGGATTAAAGATCCTACATGGAAAATTTAATGGGGTGACCAGTTATTTTACTGCCATTCATAAATGCGAGGGAGGCAAGCAAAGTATTGTTGTAAGCCTACAAAGATGAGAAGAAACCTTATTTCGAAAATAATTTTTTCATAAAGACTTGTATGTCTTTTATACTTTGTCTTAAAATGGACTTATCAGTGACATGTTTGGGCCATATAATTATGTGATAAATCTTTACCTACTTTCACACAGATCACTTTTTAATATAAAATATCCTTAACAGAAAAAACATTTCATTTTCTCAGAAAAATCCTTTAGTTTTGAAAAACAAATACTCCTTTACTTATATTAGCTCACAATTATAACTATGAAGGAAGAAAGAAAATGCCTGCAATACCTTACTGGATGAAGAATAATGCATGTGTTGCTTCCTATATAACTTGCAGATGTGTGTTTATATAAAAATCAAATACTCTGTTGGATTTTTGCTGACAATTTCTTTCTGTATTTAACCTTTTTATCCAAGAGATAAATGATAACTCAAAAAAGTCCATGGATCTAAGCAGGAACACTTAGGTCTTAGCTGACTGCAATGCACATCTAAATTTGAACTTACAAAAGGGTAAGCTTATGTAGATATTTTAAAATTAGGTATTATACATACATAACATATGTATATACATAACACTTAACCAAACTGAATAATAGATTTTTTCCCCCATAATTTTCCAGACCTTATTAGGGCAGAATTAGTTAGAACCTAATTTAAAAGATTCTATATAATTTTATAACTATATAATTTTATAACATATTTTAAAATGAATTATATATAATTTAATAATATATACTTAGAAAATAAATTTTATTTTATAAATAAGTCAGACTTATATTTACCTTTACTACTTGAGATTTTACTAAAGTATTTTTAATTCACAGTTTTGTGCTCTTGAGATTCTTCTATGAATTATGTATGACAATTGAAAACAAGGAGAGTTGAAGTGTGAAATGTCTGAGAGGAATTAACACCCATGAATACTCTAAGGATAAACCTGCATATGATTCTCTACTTTACGTCAATATTTATCATATTCGTTAAAGTTATGAAACTTTATGATATTTAATGACAAATGTGCCTTTTTTCAAAATATGACAGGTATATGGAAAAAAATTCTGATAGCTTGTCAGTGCTAGTCTCTGTTGCACTGGAAATGAAATAAAAGAGACCTACAAACTGCCATCAGGCATGCTTAAAGGGAGACTGTAATCTACTTGAAGCCAGGACTTAAGTCTTAAATCTTACTGTTGTGCTCTTAACGCTTACTGCATGCCTGGAACTTGATAGGCATCAAGCAGTATTGGCTGAAGAAATACATGAAAGACAAAAATGTGAAAAAGAAGGATGCATGAAATAATTCCGCATACTAAGAGCCTGTTAGGGTGACCCTCAGGATCCCCAGGTAAAAGACACTCATCTTTTCAACTCTATTAAATAGAGTTTTCTTGGCCAGGTTAAGTTTGGGGAGACTGGGGATAACAAATAGGAAGTAAACTTAAACTCATGTGTGATGCATTGTATCGAACCATATTCTGGTGTTATATCGTATGGAGATTGTTAGAAGTCCCAAAACAGTGTGATGTGGCATCCCGTTGCCAGGTCATTTGCAACAATGTCCTTGAAGAATGTTACTGACCATTCTACTATATGCCCTCCTTGTGTACCATAAAATAATATACCTTGTTTGATTATCTAAATAATACTTCACCTGGCCTTTCTGTTATTCTGAAGCTGTACTAACATTTTTCAATACATTGGTTATGTAAATATATACAAATTCCACTGTAATATTATAGAAATAGTCCACTGTAAGTTAGTATAAGATATACCATGTGCTAAACACTAAACATTAGATAGAGATCATTTCTATTACAAAAGGGTTTTTAGATATATTGTTAACTATTTGATAAACACTTTAAATGGAAAATAATTTAATGCCAGATGATTTCTTAGTATTTGTAATTTGAAACACAGCCAGCACTGAATATAAACTATCACTGAATGTCCCAGGACACTTTTACCACTGATACTGTGTAGAGATTTATAGGGAGTGTCACTGTGGTATTAACTAACAAGTTTACCACTAGCAAATATATTTAACACTAACTGCTGATAATTAAAAATTATTATGAACTGCTTTTCTAGCCTATGAAATGTAATCAAAGTGTTACCATTATGAATCCCTAAAGAAATTACTATCTAAACAGTGGATGATTTAAAAAATGAAATTGAGCATATGTTTGTTTCATTATCTGTTTTTTATTAGTAAGAGAGTATGGTAAAACTTGGCTAAGGTTCATTTCAGTTTTACATCTAAATTACTCATAGAGCTGGCTTTCAATTAAAGATAGAAAAACTACATTTCCAGTATCTTTTGATGTTTCCTTTGATTTAAATAAAACTGTATAAAAGCTTATTTTTTCCCTAGAAGTATTCTATAGTCATGAAACTAAAGATATTATATAATACATTTTAACTAATTATGATGAAATTAGCATGCTTCTTTGAGTGGGTGTTTTTAAAATTATATAATAAATGTGTATTAATAATACATTCAGAATTGGAAAGTTTGAGGAAAAAACAGTAAATCCATGCTTAGATGTTTGAAACTTTATACTTAAATGTATGTGATAAAATGTTTCATAAAAATATATACTTACAACTGGCATGTTTTCCTGGAGAGAGCCTCATCCTCGTGAGCAAGTTCATGTGCTGGATTTGAACCTGTGAACATACCCTTTTGGGTACAGTGACTCATTGAGGACTTGTAGCCATTTGTGACTTGTTATTTTTCCTATTAATTTTTAAATTTCCTGTCATTCTACCCTAATTTTTTCAGCTTTAATTCTACTATATATTTTTTATGTTTATAGATATATTCATTGAATTCTTTAGCAACTAGCAATGCCCATTATATGCTATAAAATTTCCTTTATTGTGTCTCTTGTCTTCAAGCTTTCTTGGACTATCATAAAGGGTGGCACAAAAGCAGGTTTACAGTTGTGACTACACAAAACACAGAACATACGTTTGTATTATTATTTATTAATTATTGCATTGTTTTACATGAACAACTATAAACTTACTTTTATCACCCTTAACTTAAAATGAAGAGCAAAGGCTATCTCTTTAACCATTTACTTAAGGATATATATTTTTAAAGATTTTATTATTTATTTTAGAGAGGGGAAGGGAGGGAAAAAGAGAGGGAGAAAAACATCAATGTGTGGTTGCCTCTCACATGCTCCCTACTGAGGGCTTGGCCCCCATCCCGGGCATGTGCCATGACTGGGATTCGAACCGACCACTTTTTGGTTCGCAGGCTGGCACTCAATCCACTAAGCCACACCAGCCAGGGCTATGTTTTAATAGTATAAAATCAATACAATAAATTCTCAGTACAGATATAGATAAAATTTAAATTAATTATCTCATGACTTTCACCAAATATTAAAATTGTTAAAATGATTAAAACTATTAAAATAGGCATTTTTTATTTTGTCCTTTTGTTGCTTATTTCCATAACACTACAGTGGGTATTAATACCTCCATTTCTTTGCCATCTTGAAACTGTCATGAAATGATGAATGCCTTAGCTCATTATATCCCTAAACTTCATTTCTTTGCATTTTACAGTAATATCTTTAATTCCCAAGAACTCCCTTTTCTGAGATAACTAATTTTTCTAACAGATACTTCGTGTTTTGGTTGGTGTAGTTTTCAAGTGTGTGAGTATGTGTTTGAAAAAATTAGATAATTCGAAATATGTATATATTCTATTTTGTTTCTAGAAATCTGTTCAGATTGATCATCTTGGTCTCTTCAAATGTGTGGTGATTTTTATTGTTCCAGTGTATTTATGAATTGAGGACAAATTTATTATAATCTCCATGGAGTATTATCTATAGTTGTGTTGTGCTGTTTCCCAAATATAACAGCCAATTTTAACATATTTTTCATTGTACTGCATACAAACTTTGTCATTTCTCAAACGTGGATGATATGTCTAGATATCTTCTCCATTTTCATTGTGAATATACATTAATAGGATATAAATCTTAACCGCTGGTTCTTGTCACAGTATGAATGCATACATCTATAAAACTAAAGAAACAATTCAATGCTGTATCCAAACTTTTCACCTATTTTTTCCCTAAAGTTAAATTTATTATATTAACAAATATCAATATGCAAGTAATATGCATATCAACAAATATGCAATTAATAGCAATAGCTTTTTGAAAAGATATATGTATATATTCAGAATAATAAATAATCTAAATGTTAGATTTAGATAGTATTTTTAGATGATTTACTAAGTGCAAATGATATCATAGGGCCTGAATGAATGCAAAAGCATGGTAGAATCTAATACTGTAAATTTATTGATTATGGTTTCCTAAAAATAAATACTTTAAAGTTATAGCTATGATTTTAATAGTTTTCACTTCAAAATCCTCTTCAGAGCTTGTGTTTAATTTCCCATTTTCTAGAAGCAAACTGGAACTCGTAACTAAATTGATTATTTTTTTCGTGTAACTTCCCATCCCCACTTAACCAAATACTCATAATACAGAGATGAATATTAAAGCATTCAAACGTTCCCATGCTTTGAATAGACTCCAATACTCTAATTCTGATTCGGTGTCAAGACAAAAAGCTACATCAATATGATATAAAGCAACATGCTGATTTTCTATTTTCTAGTCTGCAGGATAATCTATACCGTTAAATCTACTTCAGAAAACAAGCTATATATCACTATATCAAAGCTAAAAATGAACAGCAAAGAGGATTCATTTTTTGGGCAGTGAAGGATATGTGTGATATTCATTAGTTATTGTGTTGTCTATAGTAGTTTTAAAATTGCAATCATTTGATATTTTTTATTTGAATGAAACTATTTGACCTACCAATAAGGACTATCAATTAAGTAAAATAAAAGTTCACAAATATAGCTAATAAGCCAGAGAAATTCTAAGGATAATTTACTGTTACTATCCACTGCATTGAGTCAAAATAATGCAAATCAGTAGAAAAAATATACTATATATCAATTAACTTATTAATTGAGTTTTTCCTTTTGTGGCTATTAAACTCATTTATCCTTTGACCTTAACACACTTAGTATTGACTCTGTACACAGGCTTCATACATTTTTCTTTTTAACTCTGCCCTCTAAATAATTTATAGGGTATTTTGAATATGTTTTAATCATAGATATTCTAGGATTTTAGGACACAACTGAGATTTTATGATCTTTTAAAGTAACCTTTGTGTATTGTGCATACATTTCTGCCTGGGATCTTTGGATGAAATAGATGTTTGTAATTCAATTCAAATGGTGAAATTTTTATAGTTTTATTTTCTATTTTAGAGCTTCTAGTTTCAAGCAGTTGAACAACATTAAAATTAAATTTCACGGTTGGAATGGATCTTCATTTTTCTGTGACAGAACTCCGCTCCACAGTCTTTCTATGTACGTAAATATATTGAAGGAGTTTGAACATATATTGAATATTTGCAGCTATGGAATTGCTAACACGGCTATGTAATGGCGAGTTGTAGGTATCTCAAAAATGCTGACAGCTTAAAAGTGAAATACCCTACAGTGAAATACAGTTTCACAATTTACTTCAGTAAAATACTTTTTATTTTATTTGCCTATTCTATGAAATAAACCGAAGAGACTGTGTATGCCAGTAATGAATGTGGAATGTCATGGGGAGAGCCACATAATATCCAGGCATCATGCGTGTTTGTGCATCTTTTATATATATTGGCTTCATATTCTCCGAGGGTTGGAGACTCAGAAGCAGATCAGTAAATCAAAAACCTTGGAACACTAGTCCTGGAGGTAGAGTTATTAGGTAAGAGTTCAGCCTCTGTTGCAGTTTGAAACTAGAACAGAATAATTGGGATGATCATACAGGGGAGTAACCAAGACTCTTTTTAGATTCATATATTTTTTAACTATATCTGTTCATATTTCACACATATATATCTAGATATCTGTATATACATCTGAATTTATATCTTTCACCTATATCTATATATACTGCTTCTGTAGTTCTTGATTTTCAAATAAGTGGGCTGAGATACAGTGAGTTGTATTTGTATTTAGAATCATCAGATTTCATGACTCTGAAAGGCTTCGGATTCCTAAATATTTATAACCATCTGGTTACCTCTGAATGGTGAGATGTGAAAAGCAAAGTAGGGTAACAATAGCAAACAGCTAGAACTTCGCCTTACCCTCCCCCATTCCCACTATATATTGAAAAACAGTGAGTATCCTAAGATGCAAATGTGTTCTTATGCAGTGTCAAAATCTCCTTACAATGCAATAACTTCAGTGCTTCTAGAAGACTTATATGTATTAATTCAGACTTCTATGTACTATAAAACAAAATACCATAATTAATTCAGTTTTATGATATCAGATCCCTAATGAAGTCTGTTTACATTTCTCAGATACAACATAAGCAAGCTCCAAATTACACTACTTTTCCACACTTTCTAAATTCTTGAGGTTAACATTAAACATAAAATAACCCATTGCAAATATGTTATAAATTACTTGTATATTTTTTAAAAAGAAAATAATATGAATACATACCAGAAAAAATACAAAGATAGTAGCTTGTGGGTTCCCAATCCTTTAAAAGATGTGCTTGTATACAGTTTTATGATTTCTGCTAGTAAGTAAAATGAAGTTTACTTTGTCACGGGTATACAAGCTTTCATCTTCATTTATATTTATGGCATTTAAATACCTCACCCAAACTGATAAAATACTTAGCTAGTATGCTATGACACGCAGGTTCTCACACTTGGAAGAAATCTCTAATCTTCTCCACTGAACCTTGGATTTCTTCTCAAAATTGCACTCAAGACTGCCACAGCCAATTGAATGGAGCAGACAGTGAAGTTGAAACCTATTCACCCCATTTCTAATGAAATATACTTGGTGCAAGAGCATGAGTTAAACTGATTCATTCTTAAAATAACCAATTACTGTCACTGAACCAAAGCAATTAATAGCCTAATCCAAGTGAAGGAAATTTATTCTGCTCATTTATTTGTGCATTGTAATAAGATTTTAGAAGAGAAGTGGTGGTTTAAGAATATTTGCCTGTAAACTGACAAACTTGGTAAATACTTTTATTTATTTAAAAAAAATTCCTTGTATTCTTCCATTAATATTTACTGCAATCACCAACCTTATAATAAAAGGAATATTTATCCTCCATTCATTAATTTTATATGCAATATAAAACAATGCATTAAATATTAAATATTTATTATTTTCAATAGTAATTTGCAGCAGGGTTCTTTTATGATTTAATGAGTTGAATTATTTCTTGAAATCAACTTCATATGGTTTAGCTCATAACTTAAATTCCAGACAAAAATTAACAGAGATCATAGGCAAGGAGAAAAATTTTGGTCACAAAATGTTTTCACAGTTGTAAATATTTTCCACATGTTATAAAACTGAATTATCTTGATAGTAACTTTTTGAAAAATTTTGTAAACCTAGATTTTTTTTGTAACTGGAAGCCTTTGGTAGACTTAAGAGTGACAAAATAATTTGTAACAATATTATTAAACAAAGTTTATATATTTAGTTTAGCCAAAAATTATAATAATAATTTCCTACTTTCCAACAAAAGTAAAACAAGGTAATTCCATTTAAAAAGGAATAATATATTTATTTAAAATATATATTTCTACAGCCTAAATTCTAAGATGACTGATAAATTCACTTGCTTATATGCTCTTTGAAATCTGGTGGGAATATTCTTTAAAACTTACATATGGTTTCCAAGTGGACAAGTCCAGGCCATGAGAGTGCAGGTCTAGCTTGTATATTGTTAAGCATTTTAAAATAAAAGTGAGATATTTCATCCATATGCCTCTAAGAATTTGTTAGAAAGTAAGGAAGTGGCTGTAAACTCTAATCTGTGAAACACTTAGATGGGTTTCTGTTATGAAGTCTTGAAAGGAAAAAAGAAGTCATATAGCTCAAAATGTTTTATTTTCCTTTTTCTAAACACAGGACTCAGACTCAGTATAAGACCAAGGAAAACTCTTTTTGAGGTACAGTCTTTTAGGAAATATTAAGAATATCAATCAATTAATTAATTTAATAAATAACTAAAATATTAAGAATAGACAGTGCTAGGGAAGAAACATCCTGAGAAAATATAATTTTATGATTATAGCTAGTATTATCTTTGATTCCACATGTGTAGCTTTGCTTACTTTTATTAGTAAGACATCTTTCTAATGATTATGAAGTGGGTCAACTATTCAAACATATGTAAAGATGGAAAGCTTAAATTGATCTATTGCTTAGGTATAAGTATAATGCTATGTCAAATGGCAGTCTTGGCCACTTTAATACAGATTACACTTTCTATAACCTGCCAGCTTTCTTTTACTTGTTCTTGATTACAAAACTTGGGGCATGTAATACATTAACCTTACACATTTATTTTGAAATTATTACAGATTCATAGAAAGTATTTAAATGTACAAGAAAGTTCTGTACATTCTTTTCCCTTTCTATCCCAACATTAATATCTTACGTAATTATAGTATACCATGGACATTTGTACAATCCACAAAGCTACTTCCAGTTTCAACAGTTACATATGTACTCATTTGTATAGTTCATTACAGTTTTATCACTTGTAGCTTTATGTAACTACAACAGCAGTCAAGATGCAGAATTGTTCTATCATCCATGTCCCCTGCTACTACATCATTACAGTGATTTCCCAAATTTAAACCCATTTACATGGGGACCACTAATATGTTTTCTATCTCTATAATTATTTTACTTCAAAGATGTTATATAATTAGGTCTTTTGAATTTGTTGCATTTATCAACATTTAATTCTCTTGTATTGTGACTAGTGTTCCATTGTATGGATAACTCACAGTTTGTATAACCATTTACTCATCCAAAGGCATTGTTTTCAATTTTTGATCATTAAATTTTAAAGCATTTAAAATTCTTATCAAGTGATTCCAAGATCTGATTCATGTCGACATTGGTGTTAGTTGATGGACTTTTCTCATCAGATAGCGAATGTCTCCATTCTTGGTATAACTAGAGATTTTGGATTGGATCCTGGATATTTGAAGAGACTGTTAGGAGACTTGATCTTATTTAGATCTATTATTTCAGCAATTGTTCTTTTAGTTTTACATGTATGTTTTGGAAGAGTGCTCTGATGCTCTTCCCTGAGTCCTGAAGCCAGTAGCCAGTCAGTCACCCTTTGTGTTTCCAGCTTTCAGAATCTTCTTATAGTTACATTTTGGATTATTTGCAGGGTATTTAGTTTTATTTGGGGGGGTAGTGGGAAAAGTGAATCTATTAATGCATCATGTCATCTGGGTACATGTAATATGTATTGAGGAAATGACTATAGCATGCATTTTTCTAGATGTGCAAACATACTAGCTTTATAAACAACTTCTAATTAGGTAGGCAGTACATTTTCAACAAAGATATTGAATGAAATGGGTAGAGGAAAGAAAGAGAAACCCTGCAAAAGAAGCTACCATTGTAAAGCACAGTGTATTTCACAAGTGAGCACAAAATTGAAAGAGCTTGGGGATTCATGTATTTCTACTTTAATTTTTTTATTTTTTAAAATTTTATTTATTTTTTCTTAGAAAGAGGGGAAGGGAGGGAGAGAAAAATCAATGTGTGAGAGACACATAGATTGGTTGCCTCTTGTACACTCCAACTGGGGTCCTGGCCCACAACCCAGGCATGTGCCCTGACTGGGATTCGAACTGGCAACTTTTTGGTTCATAGACTGGCACTAAATCCACTGAGCCACACCAGCCAGGGTCATTTTAAACCCATCTTAACAAATTGTCACCACTAAACGCAAAATGTTTTATTATAAATGATAAATCTAGTACTTTTATTAAACTGTATGCAACCTTTAGTGACTCAGGTTTTCCTGAAGTTAACGCATTATCTCTTAAGCACAGAGTTTTGTTTTGTTTTATTCCCCTCCCTCAATCCTAAATTAAGGTTGAATAGGTGGACTTTACTTTTTTAAAAATTTCTGGTCAATATCATTCTTTTAAAAGTCATAGGCCAGTTAGACTTTTAGTTATAAACAAACCAAAAGCTTAATAACAAGAGTGTTATTGAAATTTAGTCATTAGGAGGTTCGGTGTAATACAAAAACAATCATCTGGAGATTATAAGAAATATAGTAAAGCAGAAAAAGAAAAAGGAAAAGACATCAAGATGTCCATTCATCCCCACATCTTCAACTTACTCAGATCTTTAAATTATCAGTAAATATTATTTTGTTTTCTTGGTTGAAATAGTTAACCTAGTTTTTATGAGAGTGTTGCTGGGAATGTGTGAAGTCAGAGTGAGCACAAGTAACTACTGCTTTTGTAAGAAATACAAAATGTTATTGAAAAAAGAAAACACTGTCTAGATCTCATTTCTTATAGTTTCTTTGCTATAAGTCAATAAAAATATTCCTAGAAATAGCAAAGCATTGGATATGTCTCTTTAAGGAAAATATTTAAATATTTGTTTTACTTTTTTTCCCATTAATATTCTATTACAAATAGAATGTTGTAATGCTCTACACTGTTGGGCATCAGGAAATGGAAATGTTTTCAAAAGTATTGACTGGATCCTATAGTTCCTGATTCTTGAAGGTTCATAAGATATCACATAAAATTTATATGTTGGCATGAAAAAGGGTTAACTTGTTTGTTTTCATTTTCTCTAAAATTAGATCTTAAAATTTATGACAGATGATGGATCAGAGGATGGTTATTCAAATATGACATTTAAATTACATCTCAGTTTAGAGCTTGGAATGGCTTTTATATCTTGACAAGATTGTTTATTTACAACCTGCACTCTGTCTCAGGATTCATATGTTTGGATTCATTCTATATCTCTCTGAAGTATTACATTTAGCCTCATGTTTCCTTTCAATTCACTTGGAGAAGTGAATTACTTAGACTAATATGGGGTAGAATAAAAATGGCATTTGGATTCAAGAGACCACATTTGAATTCCAGCTTCCCCCCATAGCAACTGTATATGCTTGCAAAGCTTTTAACCTCTCTGCTGCTTGCATTCCATACTGAAAAATGAAAGGTTACAAGTATTTCTGCCCTGTGTACCTAACGGTCTTGTTATGAAGATTGAGATGAATTGAAATAATGTTAATTCACTTTGTAAATTATTTTATTATCATTGTTTTTAAAAGTGTCTCGTTACAACAAAGTCATGGTTACATAAAATTAAGCTTAAAAAGGCATCATGCTTGCGTTAGACATAAAGGTCAGCCAGCAGAAAGTATGTCAGAAGGTAGTCCTGTCATCTGCAGTATGGGTCACCCCGTCTGCAGGTCCTGAATTTGGTGTGTGCCGGTAGTCAATTCCTGTCAGTGGGAAGAAGCGCAGTCCTTGACTGCTTCTCTTTGAGGGTCAGGGCCTTTTTTGCCATGGGCTATGCCCCAAGGCTTGACCTCTATTTTCTGGTCAAACCTTGCTCTGGCTTTTGGCCTGATGTCAAATCAAAGTCTCAAAGTTTAATCTGTTTCCAGCAGACATCCAAGGGGAAGGGCAAAAGGGGGCAAGAATTGTTACATCTGCCCACCTTGTGGAATCTATTTGAGAAAGAATTTAACCTGGGGGTTGACTTGTTTTAGGAAGATAATAGTGAAATGACAGATTAAATCTAGAAGTCAAGGGTCAAATCACCGCCTATAATGTTTCAGAATGAACTTATTTTCCTTTGTAAATTCCCATACTTTACAGATATATAACTCCCCTGATAAAATAAATATAAATTTAATATATGTGTATGAATCCAGGGCCAGAGAGTCACTTCTCAATGGCACATTCTTTATTTGGCTGTGAGTGATTCAGTGGCTGAAGTAAATGACATTTGTTTTTAAGGACCAAGCCATTAAGGAGTTTGAGGCTGATTTAACATACTCTAGGTAAGGATGAGAATCTGTTGAAGAGAAATCTTGTCTGATTTAAGTCCAGAAAAATGACCCACATGAAGGCTGCAAATTCTTCTTCTAAAATGAGGTCTGGATCCCCTCGAAAGTTCAGCACTGTTTGGATAAGGAAGCACAGATCATAATAATCTTGATCCCTGGTTTAATATTCTCTTGATGCTGAAGCATTATTTACTACCTTCTATGTTTTATTACCCATTTGAAACCCAGTGTCCTGATCATGTCTTCAAGCCCTGGCCTTAAACAACTGCCATCTGTATAGGCTGACGTGAAACCCCAGAAGTTCGACTTGAAAGGAGGCGTGAAATGAGTGTGGCAGGATATTCACCTCAGTCAGCTTATCAGCTAGCTTGGTACATGTCCTCAGGCAAATATACCAATGATATGTGCTCCTTCCTCAATTGCAAAACAAGGAGTTAGACAAGATGGCTGAGGAAGTTCTTAATGAGGGGCTGGTTCAGAGCAGATGTTCAGGTCATGGGCAATGAAGTAAGACCACCTCTGTCCAATCCTGTCTCAATCAGATTCTTATTGTAAGACCTTTGTCAAGTTGTTTACCCTCTCTAAACCTTTTTTACACCCTCTTTTATTATGAGGATGATAGTGGGCAATGTTTTAATTCCTGCAGTAGGCATTGAAAATATACAAGTAAACAAGAAAAAATATAGCCCCTGCATTCTGGAACTTTCATATTACTTGGAGGAAGTAAACAAACAAACAATATAATTGGAAATATAATTTTTGTTGTTGTTAAAATGCTATTACAGCACAAACATTTTAACCTATTTCAAAGGATAAACCCATACCAGAGATAAAAATTAATGAGAGGCAATAATATATATGTTTGTGTTTTAAAGCCATGAGACTACATATGATACATTTCATAGATGATACAGAATTAAAGAGGTATAAAAACTGGTCCTCTTCAAAATGCGAAGGATCAGGAAATGTATCAGAAAATGAGACTAAGAAGAGGCTCCAAGAAAATAAGAGAAAATCCATATATGAATTCGGGGCCAGAGAGTCACTTCTCAATGACACCTTCTTTATTTGGCTGTCAGTGATTTGGTGGCTGAAGTAAATGGCATTTGTTTTTAAGGGCCAAGCCATTAAGGAGTCTAGGGATTCTAATGTCTTGGAAGCAAAAGAAGAAATTTGAAGTGAGAAAGTTAGACCAGCTATTGAAATGTTCCTGTTGGTCAAGAAGAATTACAGTGAATGTTGAACTTAACAGTATGGACATCACTGATCTTGGCACGTGCACTTTTAGTGGACTTGTGATAGCCAAGTGCTGACTGAAAATGGTACAAAAGGAAAAAAAGAGGGCAAAATGGTGATGGTGGGTATATGTAATTCTTTTCCAAATATGTTGCTTCCAGGGAAATAATGAAATAATGCAATAGTGATAAAGGGAACTGAAGTCAATATTCTGTGTATTCATATACTAGTAGAAATATCTAAAGAAAGCAGAGAAATAATGATGGAAGGACAAGCAAGAACAACTGATGGGATGCTTTACTGAGAATGTAAGAGATATGAAAGTTAATGCACAAGTAGATCACTTTAAACTTGATGGGAGCACAGATGTGTTTATCGATAATAAAAACAATGACAAGGCAGATAATATAGGAAAAGGTGTGAGTAGGCAGGGAAATGTGGTAGAAACTTATCAAGCATCTCTTCTGGTAATTCCTCATCTTTCCTAGTAAGAAGTATAATTATGGGCTGATTAGAAGGATGGGAGAAGAAGTGGTGGAGGTTCAAAATAGAAGAACCTGTGAAAGTCCCAGCTATTGGGAAAGGATATTGAGAGGAGCAGGATGGTAAGTCTCTACAGCACTGCGTGACCATTTTAGGGTAAGTGGCACAAACTTACTGAGAAGCCAGTGCAGATGACTTGGTGAAGTTTTCTCAGTTCTTTTGCAATTGTATGGACACAGGCATAGAGAAGGAAAAGTGTCAATGTTTACCAGTGTTAGAATTTACTGAAATGATTCATTTAAGCATTTGCTGAGTATTAAGCAAGTGATCTGAGCATATATGCAAGGGAATGTTTTTAATAACTGTATATGGGCTAAAGAAGAAAGTGAGGACATGATGAATGTAAGGTGCCAGAAAAAGATGGTAGAATCACTGGACTGTAGTTTCAAGGACAGATAAAGAAATGTGGTGATTGGTATAATTAAGCCAATGAGATATGCAGATTGGAGATGGTGGGGAAAGAGTGATGCTTGCCAAGTGAAAGAGTTGAGATTATTGTTAAGCTGTAGTGGATGACCATCACGAAGAGGGCTTGAAGTAGGGTGCAGGCCAGTGCCTCTGTGGAAGAGGAAGTCAAGGATCTGAGAATCCAGCAGCATAAGCGGGACCCTCTGTACAGGTTTATGATGGAATTGTTGCTAGAATGAGTGATTTAAGAATTGTTTTTAAAGGGGAGCTAGATAATATACATACTTTATTGTACATAGAGACTGTTTCCTAAATACGTCTGCACATGAGTCTGAAACAGAGCTTTTCCTGTGTCAGAATCCATCTGACTGTGAAACCCTTGATGTATTCCCAGCAGCCAGGGCTCATGTACTTACTGCTCTCGCATCCTCACTTTATCAGAGAACCAAGAGTCCAAACTTGGGATGCACAGTGCATCTTTCTTGGTTTGCAAAGTGATATACTCTAGCCCTTCTTTTAGCTCATAAATTTGAATTTATAAATTCAGTTCCCAACAAAAATATGTACTTAACAGTGTGAGTTTGTTTTTTATTTCAGTGTTGCTGGTTATATTTTGCTTGCTTGTTTATTTTGTTGATTAGGCTCCACTTATAGGTGAGATCATATGGTGTCTGTCTTTCACCACCTGCCTTATTTCACTTAGCATAATACTCTCCAGTTCCAGTGCCTGGATAAATATAATGAGCAACATGGAATTAAAAAACAAACTGAGAGTAACCAGAGGGGAGGAGGGAAGGGAATGACAGGGGAAAGGGAGAGGAAGGGTCATCAAGGAACATGCATAAAGGACCCATTGACAAAGCCAAATGGGGGAGGGAATGAGGGTGGGAGGTAGGGGTGGGTGGGGCTGGGGAAAGTAGTGGCAGAAAAATGTTGACTAAAAAAAAAAAAGGAGACTGGGAGTAGTGTGGAAAATTAAGAAACCAAAGAACTGGTGTGTGCAGCCCGTGTACATAGACTAAGAGGTGTCAGGATGAGGGGATGGGGTGCAGGGCAGAGGGAGTAAAGTGAGGAAGAATGGGACAACTGTAATAGCATACTCAATAAAATATACCAAAAACAAAACAAAACAAAACAAAACAAAATGAACAAACAAAAAACAGTGTGAAAGACCAACCAGGGAGAAGACATAAGGAGGAATTTAGTGTTACCTTTGTTTAAAGAGGAAGAAATATGGAATAGGACAGAGAGTGGAATGAAGAGTAAAACAAGGAAATAAAATTTTAAAAAGAGACAGGAATGTATAGATACGTATGTAGAGTAATAACCACTCATCTCAAGTTAGAGAGACACATGGGCCAAAAAGAGATCGATACAAGAGTTAATATAAAAACAAAGATGTGTAAAAAAACTTGGAGAAAGAACAAGATTTTAAACAAAATTCTGTCATTTTACTCTATGTTAAACGATATATATCAGTCATATGGCATTTTCTCAGGTCTAGGCTTGAAAAACTTACCAATTCTCAGGCACTTGCCCCATAAACAAATATTTAAAAGATGACTTTTACATCTGATTTGTAGTCAGGCACCATGAACAGGTTTTAGACTTTCCACTTTAAAATGCTGAGTTTCTAAAAACTCGAAGTAGCCAAGCCTGTGTTTAAAGGAGGAATATTATTGTCAGGGAGCAACCAACATCAATAGCCCTAATATCTAAGACCCAATTTTAATCACATTTAAGAAAAGAATAGTCATCAAAATTTTTACAGCACATGTTAACTTCAGGGATAAGTAGAATTTTGTTTTCAGAGTCAGAAATATTTTTTTTTCCATGTAAACCTGTAAAACTGATAGAGGGGGGAAAAAAGCTAGTTGTAGATATGCGTTAGCATTTTAAATAAGTTGAAGTTATTTTGACAGATGGAGTCACAGCGGAGATTAGATTGGGAAGACATACAATTATCATTGAAGAAGCTTGTATCAGAGCTAACAGGAATTATTTTAGTCATCGAATATGTGAAGGACTATGATGTTCTAAAATAATCCTTAGAAATGACAAAACTAACAGAGTGATTTATCTAAATGCTGTACCTCTTGTGAGTTTATTGGCATTGGATGCATAATACTAGCTGTCTGATATTTCCGTATTTGAATGCATAGGGAACCAACCCGTGACTGCAGCATGTAGTTAAATTATATCTCAAGGTGTCATACATGACAAAGCCTTTATTGACTTTTCCATTCTCAGGTTTATCTTCATTCTTGGATTTATTTTACTTCACAGATTTTTACTTTTTCCATGTGTATTTTTCTCTTTTAAACATCAAAAACACCTTAGGATATGGATTTTTGAGGTTTTTTTTTTAATTTTGATTTTTGTTTTCACTTTATAAGCAGTGATGACCATGATCTCCTTTAAGTGTATGATGGATCTTACGTAATGGAAACAAAGCCTGTTTTATAAGCTTAACCATAGACCTATGGCCGGCTTGCACCCTGTTTGTTCCCTTGGCAGCACACTGGGCGTCTTGCTCTTGAACCCCTCTGAACTCCTTTTACTGACTACCTTACTTCTTTATCTCTTCTCACGCACTAGTGTGCCTTGGAGCTTTATGGAGCCTCTCAGATGGCAACCACATGATCAATATTTCCTCCTTGATAGATAAGGTTATAAAACACAAAATACCACAATGGAAAATGTAGGAGAGACTTCTGTGTTATGTTACACTTTTCCTAGGATGGGGGGAGTTCTTTATTTTTAATACAGGGTGTCTCCCACCCCCAAATCTTTTTCCTTTTCTTTTCACTTTTCCTTTACTCCTGTGTTGTAACTTTGCTTCTTCAGTGTGTGCTTGTGTGTTTCTCCTTTCTTGCTCTACATTTAGCATTTTTTACACACCCGAGAAGTGACATTTGATGGTGATTAAGGATGCACATTTTGGCGCCAGGCTCCCCGAGTTGGGATCCCAGAATTACTAATTATCAGAGTGTGAGTGCATGACCTTGGTAAATCACTTAGCTTCTCCGTGTTTCATTTTTGTCATCCATATGCTGGGGGTGATACTTTTAGGATGTCACCCTTCAGGCTCTTTAATACTAAATGAGCTAATCTTTGACAGAGTTTTGAATATTGTCTGGCATAAGCTATAAACCTCCTCTAAGTGGATGTTAGTCCCCATGCTTATCTTTTATTCTGTCCCCTCATTAGGCATCTGAAAATATCCCTCGTATCTAACTTTCTATTTCAGCCACTACTCGCTGTAAAAGAGGGGGCTTCCTAACCTACGTGATCCCTGACGTAAAAAGCCATTGCACTTTTATGTCCAGTAAATCATTGGAAACACAGGAATCCTGAGATGAACATTCATGGCTATAATATGCAAACTCAACCTCTGTAAGTAAATTTGGATGGTTTCAAACTTAAAGAAACAGTTTGGTAAGAGATAAGGGCTAGGCTACAAAACTTGGTTTATGTGATCACATTAATGCTCCACGATGTGAGGCTCTGATCATCAAATCTTCCTTGATTTAAATGTCCTCTTCAATCATGCGGTAAATACCATGCCGACAGATTCCCAGCTTCTGAGTTTCAGAACCTGAGGGGGACAATGCTGGGAACTGATCAAGACATTTACTTATTCATTCATTCATCCATTTATTAATTCAATAATGTATCTAGTGCCTGCCTACTCGAAGGGAGTTAGGTGATCAGATTCCTTATAACTCAGAGAATTACGCATACTTATGGACACCTAACAGGTATGCGCCAAGATGAAAAATTGATTGGCAAATTAAATTATAAGTACATTAAAAGGCTCAAATAGTATTCATAATGCCTCCTGTCTACTTCAGACTAGTACTGTGTGACTACCGATAACTCTTGGGCACTGGCTTCCCTGGCATCCTTTTATACTAGCATTTCTTCCTTCTTATGACTTAATCGAATTTCCCACAGAAACATTTGCACCAATCTTGTGAATCACGCTCTTCCCTGATACCCGTTGTGTCTATGTGTATAGTAGCACTCTTCTGTTTGTAAGTAGCATGGGACATTTAGGTGTCAGCAGTACCTATGCCTAATGCCAAACTAAACCAAAATGGAGAAGTAACGTGCTTCAAAGACCTATTTTTTGAATTTTCTAGTACCGATGAGAAGGAACAATTGGTGACTCTTTGCTGTGAGAGTCTGTCACAAACATGGGTCAGGACCTTTTTCCTTTTCGTTGATCATAGAAAATATAAACAGATGTGCACTTGGCAGACTTGGGGAAGCCCAGTAAAAAGTTAGAAAATATTTTCTGTAGTATTGAAGGACATTCCAAGGAGTTTCACAGAAGCTTACTTCTACTGGACAATTAAGGATGGAAACCATTAGCATGTGAGGCAGAAACCTAAAAAACAGTAGAAGAAAAATGCTGAATGTTTCCCACAGTTTCTGGAATTTCCTCTAACTACGTTTCTTCAGCTATAAAATAGGATAATAGTTCGCATGTAGGCTGTGGTGAGGATTAAACAAGGGGACAGAGAAGAGCGTAGCAAAACTTGACACGCAATAAGGAGTCAAGAAATTCATTAGCAGATACTGAGGTTCAAGGTTTGCCTTCAGCTGACAGACAGTTCGTTGCAATCCCAGCTTTAGACTCTTATCTTCTCAGGCCCAGTCCTGCATCTCTCCCTATTATTTTACTGTCTTTTTCTATTCTTAGTCATTGTTTTTTTTTTTTCTTCTAAAAAAATGTTCTATTGCTTTTATGGAAGTAACTGGGCATACTGAGTTGTATGTTCTATAAAACATTTAGGAAAATAGTTCCTTTCTTCAGTGTGAAATTTATATAATGTTTGGCAATCTCTAACCCAAATACAAAAGTGAATAGCTTTGACCACATTTTGGTTCCCCATCTTTTATTTTGTTTAATGAACTCATATATAGTTTTTACATAAAGCTTTCTATGTCAGGCAATGTTCTAAGTGCTTACAAACATTAATTTATTTACAGTAATAGTTTCTAGTATTGAAAACAATCATAATGGATTGGTGAGTAACATATTTAATCTAACCCTGTTTCAGTAATATTTGTTTTACATATTTGGGTGCAATTTAATTCAGCTTGACTGTCCCTGGACGGCAGCCACGGGACGCCGGAGGGGCTCTTTGCAGGCGATCTGAAGCTGCTTTTGTCCTCTGTGCGTGGGTGTCGCCTGGCCTTCTCCATGGTGATAAATCTTGCAGCAAGGGCCTGGTGTGCTGTGTTTTTAGGGACTCTGCATGATCAAAGAGCAAGTTGTGTAAATAAATAGATTTATCTCAAATAAACAGCATAACATAGAATGAATTTAATAGACATGAAATCTTTTGTAGGCTTAGTGGCCAAATTCTCTGTTTAAAGGCTCAATAAAGCAGAATTTAGAAAAGGCATGTCCTCTCCAGGGTCAGAGACAGAGCAGAGGCTAGCAATTTATTTGCACGCCCAATAAATAAATGGGCACAACATATAAATTGTTCAGTGTTCTAGGAATAAATTGAGACTGGATTTATTTCTCAAATATTTTCTTATCTATGTCAAGTTTGTGATTTTTTTTCCATAAAAAGGACTTTATCATACATTGTGTCGACAACAATGAATTTCTTCATAGAATGCATCTAAGCTACAGTGGCATTCATCAAAATATGACTGTACTAAAATCATATATATCTCAATAGTTTTTATTGGTATTTCTATATTTTTTCAAAATTATGCATCTTCATAATAATGCACCTTCATTAAAGGAAGCATTTTTGAATAACAATAGCTTTAACTTTAATAAATCATTTTTTTTGTTGGTATTCTATTACAGTTGTCCCAATTTTTACCCCTTTGCCTTCCATCCTGCATCCCTCCCCCTGTACCTACAGCCAGTTCCCACACTGTTGTCCATGCCCATGGGTCATTCATACATGTTCCTTGTCTAGGCCCTTCTCCGTCTTTCCATGATTATCCCCCACTGCCACCCAGCTGATAACTTTCAGTATGTTCCATGTTTCCATGCCTTTGGTTCTGTTTTATTCATTAGTTTATTTTGTTCATTAGATTCCTTTTATAGGTGAGATCATATGGTATTTGTCTTTCACTGACTGGCTTATTTGACTTAACATAATATTATCCAGTTCCACCCATGCTGTTGCCAAAGGTAGGAGATTCTTTTTCTTTTCAGTTGCATAGTATTCCATTGTGGAAATATACCTCAGTTTTTTATCCACTCATTCACTGATGGGCACTTAGGCTGTTTCCAGCACTTGGCTATTGTGAATAGCACCACTGGGTACATAGGGGTGCTTAAGTTATTTTGAATAGGTGACTCGGGATTCTTAAGGTATATTCCTAACAGTGGAATTGCTGGGCCAAAAGGCAGTTCCATTTTTAGTTTTTTAAAGGAAATTCAGTGCTGTTATCCACAGTGTCTGCAGCAGTCTGCATTCCCACCAACAGTGCTCTAAGGTTCCCTTTTCTCCACGTCTTCACCAGTACTTGTTGTTTGTTGATTTATTAATGACGGCCATTCTGACTGGTGTGAGGTGATAACTCATTGTGGTTTTAGTTTGCATCTCTCTGGTGGCTAATGATGTTGATAATCTTTTCATAAGTCTATGGGCCCTCTATATGTACTCCTTGGAGAATTGTCTATTTAAATACTTTGCCCATTTTTTAATTGAATTGTTTGTCTTCCTGGTGTTGAGTCATATGAGTTCTTTATATATTTTGGAGATCAACTCCTTGGCTAATGCATGATTGGAAATTATGTTCTCCCATACAGTCGGTTTCTTTTTCATTTTAATAATGCTTTCTTTAGCCATGCAGAAGTTTTTTAATTTGATGTAGTTCCATTTGTTTATTTTTTCCTTTATTTCCCTTGCTCTAGGAGATGTATCAGCAAAAATATTGCTATGTGGGATATCTGAAATTTTCCTGCCTATATTTTCCTCTAGGACTTTTATGGTGTCTCAACTTATATTTAAGCACTTTATCCATTTTGAGTTTATTCTAGTGTGTGGTATAAGCTGGTGGCTTAGTTTCAATATTTTGTGTGTACCAGTCCAGATCTCCCAACACCATTTATTGAAGAGGTTATTTTTACTTCATTGTATACTCATGCCCCCTTTGTCAAATATTAATTGATCATACAAACTTGGGTTTATTTATGGGTTTTCTAGTCTGTTCCATTGATCCATGCATCTGTTCTTATGCCAGTGCCAGACTGTTTTGATTACAGTGGCCTTGTAGTATAGTTTGATATTGGGTAATGTGATCCCTCCTACATTATTCTTCTTCCTCAAGATTGCTGAGGCTTTCTGGGGTCATTTTTTATCTCATTTTTAAATGTTTGAAATATTTGTCTGTAAAATATGCCATTTATATTTTAATAGGAATTTCATTGAATCTATGGATTGCTTTGAATAACATGGACATTTTAATGACGTTAATTCTTCCAATCCCTGAACAAGGTATAGACTTCCATTTATTCATATCTTCCTTAATTTCTTTCTTCAGTGTCATATAGTTTTCAAGTACAGGCCTTTTACCTCCTTGGTTAAATTTATTCCCAGGTACTTTATTTTTCTTGTTTCTGTAGTAAATGGGATTTTTTTCCTAGTTTCTCTTTCTGATATTTTATTGTTGATATACAAAGATGCCATCAATTTCTTAATATTGACTTTGTATCCTACTATTTTGCCAAATTCACTTATTAGGTCAAGTAGTTTTTTTTTGTGGAGACTATAGGATTTTCTGTGTACATTCTTATGTGGTGCATGTATAATGACACTTTTTACTTTCTCCTTTCCAATTGGATGCCTTTTATTTCTTTTTCTTTTCTGGCTACTGTGGCTGGAACTTCCAGTACTATGTTAAATAAGAGTGGTGAAGCTGACACCCTCGTGTTGTTCTTGACCTTAAGGGTAAACTTTCAGATTTTGCCCCTGAGTATAATGTTGGCTCTAGGTTTCCCATATATGGCTTTTATTATGTTGAGGTATGCTCCCTCTATTCCCATTTTGCTGAGTGTTTTTATCATAAAGTGGTGCTGGATTTTATCGTATGTTTTTTCAGCATCTATTGATATGATCTTGTGATTTTTGTCCTTCAGTTTCCTCATGTGGTATATTACATTTATTGATTTGTGCATATTGTACCATCCTTGCATCCCTGGGATGAATCCCACTTGACCATGGTGTATGATTTTTTAAAAGTATTGCTGGATCCGGATTGCCAATATTTTGTTGAGGATTTTAGCATCTATGTTCGTTAAGGATATTAACCTGTAGTTTTCTTTCTTTGTTGTGTCTTTATTTGGTTTTGGAATCAAGATGATGCTATCCTTGTAAAAAGAGTTTGGGAGTATTCCCTCTTCTCTAATTTTTTGGAATAGTTTGAGAAGGATAGGAGTTAGTTCTTCTTTAAATGTTTACTAAAATTTGCCTCTGCAGCCATCCAGTCCAGGGCTTTGTGTACCAGGAGTTTTTTAATTACTGCTTCAATTTCACTAGTTACTATTGGTCTATCAGGCTTTCTTCATTTTCTTTATCCCATTTTGAAAGGTTGTATGTTTATAGAAATTTGTGTATTTCACCCAGGTTTTCTTAGCATGTAGTTGTTCATAGTAATTTCCTACAGTCCTTTGTATTTCTGTGGTTCCAGTTGTAACTTCTCTTTCATTTCTGATTTTATTAATTTGGGTGCTCTAACTTTTTTTCTTGATGAGCCTCATTAAAGGTTTCTCATTTTTGTTTATCTTTTCAAAGACCTAACTCCTGGATTCATTGATCCTTTGAATTGCTTTTTTAGTCTTTATGGCATTTAATTCTGCTCTGATCTTAATTATTTCTTTCCCTTCTACCTGCTCTGGGTTTTGTTTGTTGTTGTACCCCTAGTTCTTGTAGACGTTGGGTTATGTTGTTTATTTGAGATTGTTTTCTGTCTTCTTTTGCTAGGCCTACATTGCTATGAACTTCTCTCCCAGGACTGCCTTCACTGTGTCCCATTGGTTTTGGGCTGTAGTGTGTTCATTCTCATTTGTTTCTAGATACTTTTTGATTTCTTCCTTAATCTCATTGTTTACCCATTCATTATTTAATAACATGTTATTCAGTCTCTACATATTCAAATGCTTTTGAGTTTTTTTTCCTTGAGGTTGCCTTCTAGTTTCAGGTCACTGTGATCTGAGCACATGCTTGATATAATTTCAATTTTCTTGAATTTCTTGAGGCATATTCTGTGTCTTACAATGTGGTCTATATTTGAAAATATTCCATGTGCCTTTTTGAAAAGAATGATATTTTACGTCTTTGAGGCAAAGCCTCCGTATCAGCCCAGTGTCCAAGTTGGGGGCAAGAGCAAGTGGACTCAGCTTCCACTTACTTGGCTGCCGTCTGTTTCGTTAAAGGAGCATTTTATGCTATCAGTATTATTGCTAAGTTGCTAGCTACTTTAAGGGGTAAATATAATATAAAGGCCAAGTTTTTAGTATCTGTGATTAGAAAATTCCATAGCCTTTTGACTTTTGCAAGTTACTTCATCTTCTCTATAAATTTAGTACAAGATTGAAAACTACTTCAGAGAACTTTGTGAGGATGAACCAAGTTATTCCACATAAACTATACAAGAGGCTACCTGGGACATGTTTATGAGAGAATTTTATAATAAGAGTCCAGTTTCTGAACATCTTCTGAGCAAGAGGCATTGACATCCTTATATAAGCCATGTATCAGTGATAGAATAGAGGTAGATAGAATCATAAATCATACAGATCAAATCTTCCTTCAAGGAAAAGGAAAACTTTACATCCTGACCAGTATAATAAAGATAATGTCTCTTTCTGTGGACGTGGTCTGTGGACATGAGTTGGAGGGGGCGATGATGGGATGGAGTACAGGGTGGATGGAATAAAGATGTGATGGCTATGATCACATAATCAATAAAATATACAAAAAAAGGAAAAAATAATAAAAATTAAAAGGTAGCTCATTGGTCACCATAAGAGGTGCTGGATGAGCCAAAACATAATTCTAAAAATTGTTAAATTGTTAGAGAACTAAACAAAAAGAAAAAGAATGAGCTTGTTGGCTAAGAACTAGCTTTAAAAGATCAGGGTTTTATAAACTTAAAGTTCTTTAATAGGTACTTAATGTGCAGTACACACATGGGCTGTTTCACATGGTTCCTATGACACTCGTGAGGCAAGGAGAACTAATGTGAACATGAAGGCCATCCTTCCTGCTGGTTGCTAAGTAATGATGTCCTTTGTTTATGAGTTAGGATTCTCATATTTCATGCCACTATTTATGAAATGGGTAAGTAGGTTAACTTAGCTTACAAGAGGCTAAAATCTCAAACCCCCTCACAATTATTGATTAGAGGATTAACACTCCACAAACATTGGAATAATAATAATAATCACTAATAGTAGTTATATAAAGAAGTCATAGCACAAGAAGCACTTAGTGTAAAATTTCCAAAATTATCAAGACCATTAGTATGCCAATTGACTAAAACAGTCCTGTAGCAATCCATTTGAGGTTCATTTTCCTTTTTCATTTTTTTATGAATGACACAATGTTAAGTTAATCAGACTACAATCTAGCCATTTGGCTTATTCATTTAAATAATACCTTAATTGCGCAGATGTTTTCAATATTGAAAATAAAAATTATTATTATATTATTTTTAAAAAATTATTGATTTGATTTCCAGCTATGAAATTCTGAAATCCCTAGGCACTTTTTTTCCCTAAAGAAAATAAAACCAAATAAACCACAAAAACACAGTAAATACAATTTGGAAATTGGGTCACTGATTTTCATTTTAGTGGCAAAAGGAAACCTATTATACCAAACTGTTTGTGGACTCTTTACCTAGAAATTAAATCAAAGTAATAAAATCATACTTAAGGGGCAGTTTTATTACCTATACTTTATATGCAATGATTTAATTAAAATGATTCTATTTGTATTAATATAAAAGTTGAAAACCAAGGCTTATGTATAAAAATGTTACCTTCATATTAAGTTCAGTTTCCAAAGTATCCTTTTGCTTTTTATTTTTTGCATTTACAAAATTGAGAAAAATCTTGATTACCAAAGATAAGTAATTACATGTAGTCAGTGTTTTAAGCTTTTCTCAAATCATTATCTTATAGCTTCACTATAGAACACACTCTTATTCCTTGTTCAGCCCATGACACAGCTCAGGCTGTGTCTCACAGGGGGATGATGTGGTACTTGATCTGCGACCACTATTCCATAAGAGGTGAACAACAGCTTCAGGCAGTTGTTAGAATTTCTCCTGTCTAAATATGACTCTTTCAGAAGCTATTCCTTTGAGAAGAGTATGTTATGATATAATAGGAAACCCTTTAAGTATGGTTTCAGAGTTTTAAAGGGTTTGAGCATGATCTTTAGGGCTTTACAAATAACTCAATTATTAGTTTAATATACTGTCCAATATATTTATATTTAATATACTACCCAGTTCTTTGGCCTGAATATCAGTTCTTTGGCCTGAATTAGAGATATGGTGATAAAAAGTATGAGAAGCTAAGACTATTGGCTTTTCATAACCACTTTCTGAGTATGTATTCTTCAATTTTTAGTAGAATCCAGAGACTATCATAGGCTGTGCATTTTCCTGCTATATGTATGAAGTTGGAGATGCAGTAACAAAGGAGAAACAAATTCAACCCACCCACAGTGACAAAAAACATTTTAGGGAATTAATGTCTTCCAGACAGCTATTGATGTGTTACAAAACAATATATACTTCCAGCTAGAAAGCAGCAACCATATTTTTATGCACAGTTTCTATGGATGAGGGAATCGGTGCACTGGGGCATGACTTGTCTCTGCTGTGTGTTTCTGGAGCCTCATAAAGGATTGAAAGATTTGAGGTCACCTATCTAATTGGCTTACCTATCTTAAGGCTTCTTCACTCATATATCTGACATTGAAGTTGAGACTACTTGAAAGCTGAGCTCATATCATCTTGTCAGTCAGAGAACCAACACATGGCCTCCTCATGTGACTTGGGATTCCTGACAATATGGCATTCTAAGGGCCGACTTGGTGGCTCAGGACTCAAAGGGCTGAGAGGAAGTTGCAGAGCCTAACTTCCACCAGGTCTAAATTTAAAAACAATGAGAAGGAATTTCTTATCAATAACTTTAACATAATGCAAGTTATAATTGTAGGGTAAGTCAATTTTTTCTTTTTCCTCCAAAATAGCTTACAAATGCAGAAGCATCTTGGGGATTTTTAATGTTACCAAAAATGTGTGTGATACTTTTTTGGCTCAATTTTTAACTCCTTTAGATTTATTCATGTGTTCTTCAGGAGACTAATGGCAAAATATGTGTTTCAAAGGTTAGTGAAATTAAACACAGGGAATTTGAACAAATTTCCAAGGATGAAAGAATAATTTTTTAGGTAGAGAAGTATGACAAAATGTAAATTCACTAAATTTCATGACATCCCAGTGATGTTACATTTTTCTGTCACAAGTCAACAGGGATATTGTTAACAGACAAAGGGAGGAGTTTTGGGTTGATTTTTATGTCAAAAAATAGATCTGGCAGAATTAAAGATATAATATTTAGCTGCATGATATCATTTGATGTTTATATTCACGACAAACTTGATCTCCTATAATACCCACAAAATTCTTTAACTGAAGAAAGTTCGATGCTTCTATATTTAGCATTTTTGAACATTTCAAGCATTTTTTAAAGCACCATTTTCTAGTAATTTCAAGCTTATTTAACCATATCTTACACAACCTGATGGTGAGAAGTATTTGTACTGCTTCAGTTGACTGATCTAGAGCAGGCTACATGTGAAACACGATTAGAACAATAATAGTTTTTGTTTACACCTCTCTATCAACCATTCCCACTGGCAGTTTATTTTATATGAAAGGAATGGAATTAATTACCGTGAATGGGAAAAAAGTTGCTTTTTCCTTGCAGACGGAGATTACTAATTGTGACAGTTCACCAAGAGAAAAATAGTTTATCTGTAAAACTAATTGTGTTAAGTCAGAAATACTCTGCATCTTACAACCCTTCAACCTCACAGCCCTGGAAATGATGTGACTTTGGAATTTTCTTTCTTCTTAATAAAAGGCAGAGATAGTTGTGATAGACCTTTATTCTAGTTGGTGGTTTTCAAACAATTCAGTTTCAAGAACTTTTTGCACTTTTAAAAATTATAGAAGACTCTAAGGAGCCATATTTTACATGGGTTTTATTTATTGACATTTATTGTATTAAAATGAGAACTGAAGAATTTTATAAGAATTTCTCTTTTCAAACCTTGCTGGTGTGGTTCAGTTGGCTGGAGCATTGCCTCATAACCAAAAGGTTTGGATTCAATTCCCAGTCATGGCACATACCTAGGTTACAGGTTGGATCCCCGGTCTGAGCACATACAGTTCCTGATCTAGGCATGTATGGGAGGTAGCTAATCAGTGTTTCTCTTTCACGTCGATGCTTCTCTCTCTTTCTCTTCTCTCTTTAAAAGGAATGAAAAAAATATCCTTGGGTAAGAATTAAATAAAAATTAGAATTTCTCTCTTCATGCATTATTACCAACATAGCTTTAAAAAATTGTTTTTGTTTAAGAAATGAAAATTATTGGAAGTTTTAATTTAAATTTTTCTAATTATGACTGAAGTTGCATGTCTCTTCTTAAAATTTTACTTTGTGTGGTATAATTCATATATTGCACAATTTCTTATTAAGTTGGAAAATTTTCTTTATTTTTTCAGGAACTTATATATTGCAAGATAATTAACAATTTTTTCATGGGAGGAATTGAAAATTTTTCTCCAGGTGTTTTTTGACTATGTAATTATTGTTGTGTTTTATGTGTATGTATATTTTTTGTTTATATGATAGTATTTCCATTTGTTTTCCAGTTTATAATGACAATATTCCTTCTGACTTCATGTCACAACAGTTTCTCCTAATAGTTTTTCAAGTGCAGTTTTTGTTTATGTCTAAATTTTTGGTCTCTCCACAATTTATTTTTAAATCATGTTTGAGGTAGCCATCTAATTTTATTTCTTATAGATGACTAACCAATTGTTACAACAGCATTTTGAAATAACTTAGTTTTTCCCATTGCTTTGAAATGATATCTTCATCTCGCACTAAATCCCCCTGTGGTTGTGTGTGCAAATGTGTGTGTTTACTTTGTTCTCCTGTTTCTTAATTTCAGAATTAAAAGAAGTAAGGTTATATATTTTGTCCAATATGTATTATCTGATGAAATAATTTTTTGTGATTATATTCTGGACAAATGGTGATTTTAGAGGAAGTAGTGGTAGTAACAGTGGTGGTATTAACTGTAAAACTGGGACCAAAACTAGAGCCTCTTAATGTCCAATCTACAAGCCACACTTGTTCAGTCCATTGCACTCATCTCTTTTGTTATTGTTTATTCAAAATGGCATGAATTAAATGATTATTTTGCTTATAATTTCTTGATATATTAATTATCTAATGAAAGTCAAAGACAAAACTGTATTTCTATAGGATGTGATGAATTACAACCTTCAGGTCTCAAAAATAGCAAGATTTTAACCAAAGTTTATAACTGTACTGCAAATATTATATTATGGAAAGTAATATTTTCTAATGTGTGTCTGCAGTTACTTTAAAATGAGTTTTAAGAAATAAACTAGGACCACAAAGTGATCTGCTCATGCAGAACTTGCCATTTATTAGGACTCATTGTGACCTTATGGTAGAAAAATGACTATTCTCAGATTGTAATATAGAAAGGAAGGGAATCGACATAGAAGCACTTTAATATTCTTGTTTTTTTATAAAGTTATTTCTTCTTTCACTTTTTTGTTTCCATTTATGTATAGAAAAAACCCAGAACACCTATTTGGAAGCCCATACTTTGCAATCTCCTCATCTTTATATTTATACCACCACATTTTTGCTCATGTTGGATCAGAACTTCAATCATATATTCAAAATAGAATCTAGTATTCTTTCTCACATCAAAGCCTTTGACATCTATAAAGATTTAAATATAATAATTGATCTACCACAGGCAAAATCTTAATTTTAACTTTATTTACATGGCAGTTTTGAGATCTCTTTGTACTTTTTCAAGGAGTGCTCTAATTTTGACAAAGTAGTTGCAAAAAGATTAAAACCTCTCATCTCATTTATTTAATCGTAAGATTTCTCTACTATAAGTTTTTGCAGTTTTTGCTGATGGACCTGGATAGTGCAACTATTAACACACTACTGAAAAAAAAAACAAATGTGATCTTTGTGTTAACTAGTGCTCACGAGTCTTCATATGTTAGGCCAAGACTTAAGCACATGTCATGATGGATTATATTTATTAACCCACAGATAAATTATTGTGGCAAAGTGTATGTTGCCTAAGTTTTTCCAAATATTTTATGTAAGGTAACAGAGTTTTAAAACCTTATTTATTCATATATGAAAATTATGATGACAGAGTTCAATAAAATCAAATCAGTAAGTGCTAAATTATCTTTTTAAAGATAAATATGGATTTATATTATCTTTGAGTATATAAACCTCTTATAGTCAAATTGTCATATTGGAAGTTAATTCATTTTCTGTCATCATCCCATATAAATCACAGATTCAGGCTGACATAGATATATATGTTGATAACATATAAGCACCCTAGTACCTGTACAAGTTTTAATCAGTACATTAAATTCTCCTTCTTTAAAAGATGATACTAGTACATTACAGCATATAGCATTTTAAAGAACTGTAATATAGCTCACTTTCCTATAGAATTATAAGCTCCTAAACACAAGATTCCCCTTTTTTTCTTTTCTTCCACATCTCCCTTTCCCTCTTTCACTAAAAGGATTAGTGCCAATTAGTACTTGCTCATTATAGAGGCTTCGTTCAAATATTTTGAGTTGCATCAAAAGGCTAAATAATGCAAATGGATATTTTGTCCACATTATGTAAAACATTATAGCTCAGCACATATTAGAGTACCAACCTATATACTCTTGTAGGTATTAAGGAAATATAACAATAAATAATGTAGTGCTCTTTCTTCAAAGAGCTTACGCTACTAAATCCTTGCCTTCACATGATGTGTAGCACTGTGTGTCTGCATCCATTAATTCCTGAAGACTTACGAGAGGTACACTAAATGAGTATCACTGGTTTCCTTTATATGGAAGAAGATGTTGCGTCTTCGAGACATTTTCTAAGCCTGGGAACCATGAACTGGCGACACAGGAATGCAAAACCAAGCTTTTAAAACCTTAACCCAAAGTTTTTTCTAGATTTTGCTCACAATTATGAAGCTGAGCTCTTCAGTTTGCTTAGAGTAGTTTAAATCATCAGGACCTTGAGTTTAAGTGAACGTGCAAATGTGATTTTTAAATCCTCATTGTCCCCCCACCAATGAGAAATACAAGAGAATAAAAAGAATCCCAGAACATATCTGACACAAAACATTTCCATTTTTAAAGCACATAAAAAGTAGATTCTAATCACAGTATGTCAAAGGTATTTATTTAATCCACAGTTAATTTGTGAACACTTAAAAAATACAATGATAATTTTTAGATGTTACCATGATGCAGTTGTATCAAACTGGAAAAAAATTATTATGGAACTAGCAAAATGAAGTTAAAATAAAGACATGAAAGATGTTGATACTTGTCATATGGATACATTTTTCCCAAAATAGTTCAGGAACACTTTTTGGAAGTAAGGATTGCACTGATTATTAGTGTATACTATATCGATATTATAGAATAAAAATTGCTTATAGCAATAGTGTCATCTCCATTAACATGTGCACGTTGCATAGCTCTGTACTTGGCCTTACCTGTAAGAAACAGAGTTTTGAGCAGCAAAATCTGTTGAAACCATGTATACAAAATATCCAAGTTCGCCAAATTTGCTAGGTTTATCTTATTCATTGGATGACAAGATAAAAAATTAATTGCCATTCACAAATGATTGAAAAATGTATCAAAAATAAAATCATATGAGACTAAATGTGCAATCCTGATCTAAAAACAGAGAAAGAAAGAAGTGAGCAATTGTGAATTTACTAAATTTCTGGCACTGTATCAGGGACTTGGACTTATATTAACAGCTGCCCCTGCATTCATGGATCATGGAGCTTATATTCTAGCTGGGGGCATAGAAAACAAGCAATTGTCATAACAGGCAGCATTTTGAAGGTGAAAGATGTGAGGAAAACATAAAGAAGGGTAAGGCAGGTGAGGACTGATACAGATGTGGAGCGCAGCTTGCAGTATTAAGTACCAGGGTCAAATGTTGTATCACTGAGAAGGTAGGGATTGAACAGGAACTTGGACAGGAAGAAGGGATGATCCATGGGATATCTTACACAAAAGCTTTCCAACAGAGGAACAGCTAGAGTGAGGCCTAAGAACATTACCTGAACCCTGGGTGTGTAGCAGGTATGTATGGTGGATAGGGAGCATATGAGGGGTTTTGGAGTAAGTTAGGTGACCAGAGAAGTAAACTAGAGGTCAGATGCTATAGCACCCTGAGGGCCAGCATAAAGGACTTGATTTTGGATGATTTTCAGCTAAGGTGCGATATGATCTCATGTGATTTAAAGAACCCCTGTGGCCACTGCATTAAGATGAGACAGTAGAAGAGGGCAATGTTGCAAAGAGAAACATTAGTTAGGACACTACTGTGGGGGGTGAGAGAGACTGGAATCAAGGCTCCTTCCAATAGTGTTGGCCTGAGCCCATTAGATAAAATAAAAACAGATGTTTACTGAGCCCTAACTCCAGCCTGGGTATTGGACCAGATGCTTCATAAATATTTCCTTTGGTAAAAATATATTCAATGATAAAATTAAAATAAAAAATCATAAAAGAAAAGTAAAGGATAAAAGCTTGTATACATACATATACATGTACATGCATAAGATTCATAGGTAGAATAAATGTGTCATGTAGTCATGATGTCTTTAAACAATTTAAATGCTATCATTTCAATTTATTTAAAGTAATAGTTTCTTTAAAACAGTGGATTCTTTATAAAAAACAGATCTGAGAATCATAAAAATGGTGCTATCCCAATGAGGATGGCCCAAGCTGGTTTGGGATATAATGAAAATTTGAAGTGTCCTATCAAATATTAAATACCACTCTCAGGAATCTAATAGAGAAAATAAATTTGTCTGAGAGAGTGTGTACTGTATTTCTAAGGTTGATTCCATCACTGGTATTCAATGATTTGTATAAGAATTTAGAAAATAATCTGGCAACTCCTGGCCAATCTTTGGGAAATTAAAGATGAACTGCGTGTAGCCCACGCAGATCAGCCTCAATCCCCATTCTCCACTGGCACAACATAGCCATCCTCTGCCTGAGCTCAAACGCAGAGACCTTCCTCCATCCCACTAAGCATTTCCCTTTAGCATTGGCAACAAACATCAGATATGTGAAGTGTTCTCTTTGTCGGTTTCCCAGGAAACAGCCCTTGGATAAGGAAGACCAGAACTTCTAACTCCAATCCTGACAAATAGTGTCACATTTTTAAAAGATGGCAGTGTTTACCATTTGAAAGTTCTAGGACAACATTTTGGGAACCAAAATGGCGGTAAACAGGGACAATATTTTGGGCAATTAGAGCTTCAGAAAAGGTTAAATTTAATTGATTAAACAAAAAGAGGGCAACTGATGTAGCTCATGGGTGCAGAAAAATGAAAACTAAGCAGGCCATGGTCTCAAACTTTGTGAGCAGAAAGAAGAATTTTAAGTGCTAATGAAAGAGAGAAGAAAGAGAGAGTTGAGAAATAAACTGGGACAGACCAGTAGAAGAAACAGCATTTTGCACATGAAAATTAATAAAGGTGCCCCTAAATGGACTAGGAAATCAAAGATAAACTTGGAACAAACACAAATTTTATTTTTTCCTTAATAAAAAGCAGTATGTTTTAGTTCAACATCAAAGCTTCGCCGTACATTGGATTCTCTAAGAGGGTGTTCACTGTCCTTCTACTAAGCAAAGCTGCTTCTTCCCTTATATCACTCTATTGCATAGGTCATATAAAGCAGTTTGATTAGTTCCTGCCACTAGGAAAAAACAATTAAGACTGTACTAAGGAAAAATTAATTTTAACAGTATCACAACAGAAAAAAAAAAGAGTGATCAATTTACTTCTATTACCAGATTACTCATTTTTTGGCTGAAAATGTAATTGTGTTTGTGTACATGAATGCTTCTTTCCTGAGGTGTTGATTGCAGCTATTATGAAATATTAACTTGGTATTTTGTTTTGTTTCTTGTGGCAAAAAGTGATCCCTGAACATTAAAGCATCCAGTATTGCTAGGTGGCCAAATAAATATGACATTCAAATTGTTTTTATTATTACTGACATTCTCCAGTATCTTACTAAGAATGCATTTGCATTTTTAACCAAATTGCCAGCAATGATCTCACAAAAAAAAAGCTAAAATATTTACTGACATGTCTGTAGATATAGTTAGATGGATGGGTATATCTAAATATGAAAATAAGCAAACATTTTATTTCCTAACCTATCAATGTCCTGCCAGTTGCATTTTCTTACAGAGAGCATGGGGGGTGGGCACAGGACTGGGCAGAGTACATAACTTTATACAATTGATTTGGGCCCAGACATTCCATATTACTGTAAAAGTGATATAATGGGATGATTTTCTTTTTTCTGCAAAGATTCTGCATATTATGGTATTTTTGCCCTGCGGGACACTAACAGATTTTGTTTCTAACATACAAATGTATCATAGCAGCTCTGTCTTTTTTTTAGATGGATATCACGTTTAATCTAACTATGTATAAATGCTTCTGAAGAACAACTTTCTGAACTTACAGGGCATAGTTTGAACATCCTCTGAGCTTCTGGCACTGCCATTGACACGTACCAGTCCTCTATTTCAGTCCCAGGTTGTGACCAGATAGAAAAAAAAAATTAGGACCAAATATCTAGGCCAAGTCAAGGTCACTGACAATCAAAAACTAGAATTCATTAGTATTTTCAATATAAGTCTCATTCTAATTCTTTCCTTGTTCAAGTTTAATTTCTCTCTCCGCCTCCCTCTCTCCTTTCTCAGGTTCCTTATCGAAGCACAGGAATAACCTTTATTTCAATGGATACATATGCATTTTTTTCTCTTTCTAGAATCATAAATTTCATAAGAAAAAGAGTGTAACAAACATTACATGTTCTTTATTATCTGACTTAATTATTTGTAATTGTATATACCCTTGAAATAATGACTAATATAATGGTGACTCAGTTCTATTCTAGTACAAAGTATAGTGTCTTGTGCCCACACTTAATAATACATCAATTTCTGCTTTAAAAACATCAATGTCTCTTTTCTGTTATTTTTCTTGATTTCTTCTTTCTTTCCACAGTGATTGGCAAAGGGATGAATTTGCTTTAAAATATTCATATTCTTCCCACCACTTTCCTGACCAAATGCTTTGAATGCAGCCCTCTCTCTCTCTCAGAAATGTCTAAAACCCTTTGGCCAGTTCTCAAGCTTCTTGAGAACCATTAAGGCCCAACAACTTCCTCAGGCTCTGGGGCCAGTCTTCCCTTTGAAGAAACCTCATGGCCAAATGTCTTCTCACTGTTGGAAACTTCTACTCCACTCTGATTCCTGACACAGTGCTTTTAGCCTTTTGTCTTCCCCACTGTGTTTTACTTGGTGACATTCACTCTTCGGCTGAGCTCCAATACACGGCTGCCTTTAGGCGGTTTTTGATCATTCTTCCATGCACGCATTATCCTTTCCACAGCATGTGCTGCCTGTGAATCCATAAAGCAGCACAGGCTTTCGCAAAATAATTCAGCTCTTCTTTCCTTACTCACAAGTGGAACAGTGTTTCTGGGAGGAAGAGAAGTGTTGACGTGGAGCAACTATGAGATGATCTCTAAAATTAGTTTCAGTGAGAACATTGATTTTATTCTCTCAGTTAGACACTATTCCCAACCTAGACTTGGCCTCATGGCTGCACTGTAATGATTCCACGTAAGAATAGCCTTGCTCTCAAGGTGACTGAATCCCTCACTCTGTCGGAGGCCCGGACACTGACTTGTCTGCCTTCTTCAAGGAAACTTCCTGCAAAGTCACTGAATGTACCTCCTCCCTTGCCTCTTCCTCTGTGGCTACTGTTTTAATTGGCTTTGCTTTTATAAAGCTTTTAATGTTGTAGGTTGTTAATACACAGCCCTTGATCTCATGCCTTTAATTATTATCTAGAACTGATGACTCTCAAAGAATATCTCTAACCCAGACTCCTCTGATTTCCCAGAGCTGCGAGCTGCTTAGCTGACACCACATCCTAAAATCACAAAGGCAGCTTGCATTCCACCACATCTGAATGTGTGGTTACCACCCAACGGCGACCAGCCTAAATATAGGCTGTTTCAATGTTCTTTTTTTCTATGGTACCTATTGCTCAAGCAAGTTATCCAAATATAACCCTTGGCAGCTCACTCCTTACTCCTATACTCAGTTCATCTCTTCTATAGCATTGCTTTAATCAGCTCATTGCTATAATAGAGTATAGGTTAGGTGGCTCCCGGAACAGGCATTTATTTACCACAGTTCTGGAAACTGGGAGGTCCCATGGTCAATGTGCTAGCAAATTCATTTCTAGTGAGAGTCCTCCTGTCTCCTCTGTGTCCTCACATGGCAGATTGAGTGAGCACTGGTATTCCTTCCTCTTATAGGAACACAAATCTCATCAAGAGGACCCCATTCTCATGATCTCATCTAAACCTCATTGCCTCCCCAAGGTCCCACTTCCAAATATAATCGTATGAGGGGTTAGTGCTTCAATATATGAATTTTGGGAGCATATAAACATTCAGTCCATAACATCTTATCTCCTGATGATCTCTGGGATTTGACCCCTTCTTTCTATCTTGACCATCAGCTCCCTTTCATATCACTATCCTATTTTATCTAGACCCATATACCCTCCCTCACCCTTGCTACACCAAGGATTCAGAGATGCTTGTGATAAGACTGTGAATCTAATCATACACTTGAGACTGAATAACTACACAGGGCTTCTAAAAGATAACCTGGAGCTGGCACGCATTTAAATCTCCAGCTTTGTTCACACCTGTTTCTCCCTTTCCCAACTTTTTGCTCTTTCAACAGGCAGACACAATAGCCTTTCTTCAGTTCCTTAATGTCTGCAGGGCTTTGAAAATGTTCTATTCTCTGCCTGGAATTTTCTCACTACTTCCACTCTGTTTACTTAGTAGGTACCAACTTTTATTTAATACAACAACTCAGATTATCACTTCTACTTCTGGATGCATGCCATTCCCAAGCCAGTATAAATCCGCCTTTATATGTTTTTACTTGACATTTCTTTCCCATAATTTGGAATGTTTTTAAATGATGATTGTTTACATGGTTATTAGGTTAATATCTATCTTCACCACACCGCACAGACTGCAGGTTCCAAAAGAACAAGGTATTTCTCTAGCTGGCATACTTTTCACCTACAGCTCCTAGGACACATACTGGGCCTTACTTAAATACTTTTGATTCAGGGGTGTCCAGCCCGCAGCCCATGGGCTGCGTGCAGCCCAGGATGCCTATGGATGTGGCCTGCTACAAAATCATAAATTTACTTAAAAGCTTTTTTTTTCTTTCTCATCAGTTTTCTTTAGTGTGTGCATTTAATGTGTGGCCCAAGACAACACTTCTTCCAGTGTGGCCGAGAAATGCCAAAAGGTTGGTCAACCCTGGATGATTAGAGCAAGTATTGTCTTTACACACGCTTGTATTTTTATTTGACTTTTGTAGTACAGTCCATTCTTAGAATACTTATTTTGTCTCCCAGTTTCCTTCCCATCATGGCTATCAAGTTTATTAATTATTAATATAAGGAAAGGAGTATTGATTGCCTAGAAATATCTTTGACCATATCCATTTGTGAATCCATAATAAGTGAATTTCTATATGAGTGCAACTGTGATAGACAAATTTCTGAAGATAAGCAAGGAGCTCCCTGCAACAGCAGTTCATAACACAGAGATTCATGGAGCACTCCTACCGTGTCCTTAAGGAAAAATGTGCCTGTTTGCACTCTGCGGTGATCTCAACCTGCATAGAGCTGTTTTTATTTAGGTAGCTGACACACTTTAAAAGAATGATTGTGGTGTGGCTGACTAATTTGGGTTCCAGTCCATTAAGACATATTACATAGTATATTGCGTTTCCTCAGTAAATGTAAATAATACCAATTTGCAATCAGCACTTTTTATATTTCCCCCTGATTATATCCCGTTTTGGCCCCAGTTTATTGAGCAGCGCTGGGACTGATTTGTTTTCTGAGAAGAAAATAAACTATACACAATTTGGAGGTTAACCGATACATTAGCAGAAGAGAAAATCTATTTAACGGAGCCCTAAAGGATGTTCGCCACAGCGAAGAGGAACTCTCAGACAGGAGCAAAGTCTGTGTGAAAAAGAGAAGGGGGAAACAGCATGCAATTCTGCACACAAATTTTGAGTTTTAAAGTGTAGTGATTATTCCTGAAAGAAAAATAAAAGCGGGCACCAAGTATCCTCACACCATACTTATTTAATTTAGATTATTGAATCCGTTCTATATTTACCGTCACATAATATTTGTGGGGAAGGGCATGTATACTTGCTAGAAGTTGTATAGATTGGTGATAGCTGGAAATGATATTCCTCTTCTGTTACAATGACCATTTGAGTGAAGGCAGATTCAAAGCATGCACCATACAGATTTACTTTTTTTTTTGTTAGTAACATTTCCTGCAAGCATAAAGTAAATGATAATGCAAGATAATAACTACAGGCAGATATCAACATGTGCTTTTTCTGTTTTCATTTCACCTTCTGGGTATCTTTGGCATCAAATTTCTAATGTAATAATAATTATTAAAATAATACTAACATTCACCAAAGAGTTCCACTTGAACGGAAATGTAAAAAAAAAACAAAACCTTTTTACTTGCATTGTTTCATTTACCCTCAAAACAACTCTGTAAAGTTATTGTTATTTACGTAGTGGAGACACTTAAAAAATATTTGTGTAGCTGTTGACTAATTTAGGTTCCAGTTGACTAGGATAGATGTCATCATTTGTTCTATTTTCTCAATAAATGTAGCAAACGCCGATTTTTCTCCTCTGCACTATTATGGTTCTCATTTTGTAGTCAATAAAGCTGATGTTTCTGAGGTGAAGAGATGTGCCCACAATAACAACAGAGAGCTAATGTTTGGTTGAGTCAGGCTATGGACTTAAGTCTGGCCAACCGTCACCAGAAACTGCTCTTACCCATTAGACTGATCAGACTCTTAGCATATACATTCAACCTAATAACCAGACATTAATCTTTTTATTTCATTTTGCATTTAGGGAAAAATGGCTTTCCAGCAAGCAGATTTAAATATTAAATTTTGTCTTAGCATTCATGCCTGATAAAATGTAATTAAGTTTACCACTGTAAATGCTCATCCATATACCACTGCTTACTTGGAAGAAATGGAAATCTCAGCTCAGATGAAAAGTAATCATGTGACTGACCACTGGTAACCAATGTCTTTGGCATGCATGGACAGCCTTTCTATCACGAAGAGTTGCCAACAATCTGGAAAGATGTGAACAAATTCTAGAATTTTTGTTTTAACTTTTCAATATCCTCTAACTGTCAGAAAGCAAAGTTTATAAAATTGTCCAAATTCTTTTGAAGATTAAAATTTTACCATAGCAAATATTCATTTTCTTTTGAACTATTTTAGTTTCATGTGTAACTACATTTTCCTTTATATATGTTATAATTATTATCTATAGTAAATATACATTTTCCTGACTTCTCATATACAATTCTATGCTATGTTCACAGATGATGTTCATACCATAAAAAATTTTTTTAATTAAATGAGATTGAAGTTTTCATGTATATGTCTAAATAAGAAGTATTGTCATTGTCAATATTAGAACTCATCAAAGCTCATCAAAAAAATCTTGCTTTGAAATGTATGAGTAGTTGGATTTCCTTTTACATGGTATATTTTTATTGATTTTTATTTTAGAGAGAGAGGAATTGGGGCAGAGAGAGAGAGAGAGAGAGAGAGAAAGCAATATTGATTTGCTGTCATTCATTGCTTGTTTCTTCTATGTGCCCTGACCAGAGACTGAACCCACAGACTTGGTATATTGGGATGACACCCTCACTCAGCTACCTGACCAGAGCCACATTGAACATTTAACCATATCTGTTCTGTTGGCTTCTTTTTCCCATAAAAAATGAGTGATCAGGTATTTCTGAACAATTTTCATAATGATTGTAAGTAAGCCTTCTGAGACAAGATTTTTACTTCCTTACCAAGAACAGAAAGAAAAGACTAGACCTTTATTGTTGCTAGGATACATCGTTGAGAAATAATAACAAGAAATTATATACTAGTCAGGCATTTGTGATTAACTCTTCCTTATCTACATTCAATGACTTTAAAGCTTACATATTAGGTGATATTAATGTTATTTTAGTTTGAGTCAAAAATTTTAAATATTGCTCCTAAATATTGAATGAGTAGTTGATTGAAAATATGACATTTGTAAAGTTCAAAATAGTAATATAATCTTTGAACTTGGTAAATTCACTAAGTTAAGGCAAGGTACAATGATATAATTTTATACCAATTCATTTTGTAATTTTGTTTTTCCTAATTTTTTAGATCATTTATTTGTGGTGAAAAAACAAAATTATCAGAAATTGTAGGAGAGAAAAAGTCAGCAAAAAAAAATACCCATTGTAATTTTTTTTTAGCTTTATAAAGTTATTTAAATGCTTATAATACTATATTTCTAACCAAATACAAAGTATATTATTTGTCAGTCTACAGAAATGCGTTAAATGAGTGGGCAGCATTTTTCAAATGTACATAGCCATAGATTTTCTTAAATGGAGATATCTTGCACTACTGATGTTTGTGAGAACCTATTGAGGAAAAGGTTGCCACAAAGCCAAAATAAAAATCTTTCTTTTGAATTTGTGGACAATTTTGAGCAATTGTCACATTCTCTTTGAGTTTCAGGCATCTTTTGGTAGACAGACCACTATAATTTTATCATTATTCACTAACCTTTAGAAAGTTCCTTTCTCGCTGACTTTTTATGTATAATGTGATCTATCATAATGTGATCTGTCACTATGTTACCAACTTCTGACAGCTGCTCTGTATGATAGCTTAAGAGAAAGACAGACAGACAGACTGGGCAGATGATTGCTTTATTTTGATTGGTTATTGGTTTATTTGTCATTATCTTGGTCCAATCATGGATATAATTATAGTCTCAAACATCAGTCTTTAATAATTGATATTAGAATGATGCAATGTTGACCTTATTTTCTGTTTGCAAAGCAACCATATTACTTTGAATAGGTGAATGAGCCGGGTTGCTTTTCTGAATATGCGTCTCCAAATTACACAAGTTTGAGTAACATTTCAGAAGTATCTGGTACAGAGTCTTGGAATCTTGGATACAGAGGGTAGTTCATTTTGATATTAATTTTTATAGTAAAAGAGAAGTCTAGGATACAAAGTAGCAAACATGTTGTTAAGATATATATCTCACTAGTAATATTGGCCCCTTTAGGTTAATAAAAAATATTTTATTATGGTAAACTAGATATTTTCTATGTAGAGATATAGATAGTGATATATACAGTTTAACAAATTGCACATTTTTATTAGCTATTTTGCATGATACATTCACTTTTAATATATATCACACATTTGAATTTAATGGTAAAGATCAAGGGTAGATAATGTTTATTTGAAGGTTCTTTTAAATAAATGTATTATAAATATATTGATCCTATGAAATCTCTGCTGTTACATAGTTTGTACCAACTTTCATTAATTATTTTTAAGTCATTCACTAGATGTGGACTATTGACATCTAATTTTAATTTTTCAGATGATTTGCTATTTATTAGTTAATGAAGTCTTTATTCCACTATCTTAAGGGGCTGTTACAGTTAAGTTTAATTTCTAAAAATACACACTGTTGAGGAGTATGTTAATGACTAGAGGAAGAAAATATAGTTTGTTAATTCTTATAGATAACTGTACTAGCTTAAGAATGTAATTTTTATTAAATTTATTGGGGTGACATTGGTTAATAAGGTTACAGAAATTCCAAGTGTACCTTTCTGTGATACATGATGTATATATTTCAGTGTGTACACACCACCCAAAGCCAAATCATCTTTAAAAAAATGCAAGTGGTATTATTACTAAGGATGACTAATCTTAATGTTTACATCTACAATTTTTACCCATTAGGGATATATTTTTAAAATATTTGCAGTAAACACTGTATTAATCAAACTGCTACTTGTCAGTTATTTCCTGGATTCTCTGCCAGTCTTCATTTTTAATAATTTACAAAACCTGTTGATTTTAATATAGTTGTTTAATAGCCTGAAACCTACTTGGTCTGTATTAAGCTCTCCCAACCGACACTTACCATCACCCACAAGACTCTTTAAAAGGTTAAAAACAAATACATGATATAGGTCTGAATATATTGTAACTAATGACTTGTTTCATTCCAATATTTTTAATGAACTATTAATAAAAATTAAAAAGTGTTCATTATTCCCAGATTGCAAATAGGTTGTTCTCCAGGTGCAATTGTAAGCTACTGTTAGAATTTGAGACCTGTGTCTCCATAAAACTTTCATGATGAATGTGGTTAGGACACAGAGTGAACCTGAAAGATTCTACTTAAATCAAAATGTAATTAAAATGTAGCACCGGTATTATTATAGAACCTGACCATTATTTATCCAGGTGCTCCTTTCAGAAGCAGTTTCTAATTTCTAACTTTAAAATTGGAACACTTGAACTTCTTTCTTTTCCCTATCTGCAATTGTTTGCAGAATTTTGTCTCCCTTTCTTCAGCCCTACCTCTTAGGAGCTCCTACTTCTGTAATATAAACTGAGATACTTTATCAGTATGGAGATATGGAGAAACATCTCTCAGCAAGAAACCATTTGCAGTTACTAGATTTTCATAAATCATATGGTTATCTCTCATTCTTGCCTTCAAGACTATATTTTATTTTGTGATCATTTTTGGACATCTGCATTTTTCAAGAAAGAAGACCCACAATTGCCATCATATTATACATTTCTATAAATTCTGGAAAGTAATACATGTCATAGCTACATCATAACCAAATTAACTCAGAGTATCACTATACAATGGAATTTACCATAAGAAGATAGCTCGAGATTATAAATCCAACACTTACTTTTCAGATGACAAAAGCTAAAGCCAGAAGTGGTACTCATTTCACCAACTTTATGTATCTTGCTAATTTACACAGCTGACTTTAAACACAGAGCAGTGATGCTGTATCCTATTACTGGAAAATTTATGTATTAAAAGATTTGTGTATGAGTTTTTTTCCCCACTGCGGTAATATTTTTCTATATACACTTTACCCTTGAATAACATGGAGTTTAGGAGCACTGAGATCCCTCCTCCCCTGACACAGTAGAAAATCCACTTATAACTTTGACTCCCTAAAAATTTAGTTGCCTCTCAGCATTTGTAGGGGATTAGTTACAGGACCCTTGTGGATACTAAAATTTGTGGATGCTGAAATCCTTCATATAAAAGGGCATAAATCAGTACATGTAGTCATTCCTCACTGTTTGTGGGTCCCAACCTTGGACGAACAAAAAACGTACAGGTATTTATTGAAAAAAAGTCACCCATACAGTAACACACATAGTTCAAGCCTGTCTGTTGTTCAAGGGTCCTCTGTGTACGTATATCTTGTACCCTCAAGTGCTTCTTCAGCTTTCCAATCTTAATAAGTTTGACAACTTGTGGTCACATGTATACAACCCTCTACTTTTTTATATGCTATTAGATTATGTCCTTTATGGGATAAATCCCCTTATAAGATAAAACTGTTACCAGAGCTCAGTTCTTCTCCCCTCGTAGTGAAGAATTCAAGTTCAGCAAGGCGAAAGTGGATGAGTAGGGCTTTATTAGTACCTCCTCAAGGGAGAGAGCAGACCTTTTGAGAGCGGCAAGAAGTGCCCGAGTCTCCCGAATCTTCTGCCTTAAGCTCTTAGCATAGGGGAGGGGTTCTATATTGATTGCCAGTTATAACTTTAGCCTCTTCTGCCCATTCCCTTTCCCTTCTCCCTGACTACCCACACGGGGGCTGCGGGAGAAGGGGGCTAAAACCTCAATGGGAATTTTGCTAACTATTTTGCAACAAGGGCAGTTAACTGAAAGTATTTCAATTGTGTACCTTGGGTCAACAGGGTAGTGCCCCACTTCCTCTTGCTGCTCATTCCTAACTGCTGTCTAACAGAACCGTTAAATTATCCAGCTCCAGAAGAATCCAAGAACTGTGTATTTCAATTGTGCTATTCAGCAATGACAAAAAGATTCGTAGGGCCATTGTAACTTTCCGGAGCGCAGCCCATTTAGTTAGCATGCACTTGGAGAAAAACAATGTGCCATCTGAAGTAGGGGGAGGAATAAGGACATTGTTTCTCTCTTCGAGATAAGCAGAAACTTCTTCAGATGCTTGACTGGGTTCTGTCCATATTTCCTGATGTCTCATTATTTTGGGCGGTATCTACCAAAATGGTGTCATGTGTTGCTGTGTTTATAATAAGACGCTTAACCTTTTTTTTTTTCATCTACCTTTTGAAAATTCCTTAAAAGTTAGGGGATAAGAGAGCATACTCTCTTCTCAGCATTGTTTGGGAAGGAGGGGAGAGGGGGGGTGCCTTTCTAGTGGTAAGGTTAATCACCTACAAAAAAAGTTATTCCAACTCTGCTATTGGAAATCCTGAAGACAAAAATGTTACGATGACACTTTTCCTTTTTATTTTCAACTTAATAACGTCTAATACTTGCTTAGGATCTTCAAATGTTTTACATTTCATGTCTGGATTATAGCTCTTCCTTAGCTTGTTTTAAATTTTGTACAGGTTTGGAACATATATGAAAATTATACAAGCCAAACCCTGGCTGAGGAAAGGTATTGTGTAGAAATTTTGAGGAATTATTTCAATTATTTTTATATTTCTTCTGTTTCAAATAGTTTAACATAAAAAGAAACTTTGAAATAATACTAAAAAATACTACAATCATAATATATACTATTTATTGATTTCTTTTCATATGCCTATTTGCTTGATAAAATACTGGATGCTTGATAACAGTTAAGCATCAACATTACTCTGCAGATATAGAGAAATAAGACTTGGTTTTGAGAATAGGAAACAAAGTTCTAAGAGATGAAGTAACATACCATGGCACATGGGCATCCAGCTAAAGTTATGTTAACAAATTCTGTATTTTTCCTACTTGCCTTAGGTTTCCCCAAACTTGGCAGCTTAAAACAATATTTATTATCTTACCCAATTTCAGGAGGTTTGGAGTCTAGGAGTGACTTAGCTGTGTGGTTCTTGCCTGGGTCTCTCACAACAGCACAGTCGCCTGCACTCATCTCAAGGATTAACAGTAGAGGCAGGGGCGTCCAACCTTTTGGTGTCTCTGGGCCACACTGGAAGAAGAGTTGTCCTGGGCTACACATTAAGTGCACAAACACTCATGAAAACAAAAAATCTCATAATCTTCTAAGTAAATTTATGATTTTGTGTTGGACCACATTCATAGCCATGCTGGACCACGTGCAGCACGCGAGCTGCGAGTTGGACACCCAATCCACTTCCAAGCTCACTTGTAGTTGTTTGCAGGCTTCAGTCCCTCCCTGGTTGTTGGACTTAGGGCCCAGCTGTTCACCACACTTGCTTCTCTGTAAGGCAGTAGCTGACTTCCCTAAGAATGAGTGATCCAAGCGGGAGTGGGGGAGAAAGGGAGAGACACCCAAGATGAAGCCGTAGCTTTCTTGTAACAATCTCAGAAGGGATATGCCATCAATTCTGCTATACTGTTGTCAGAAATCAGCCACTGGATCCAGCACATACTTGGGTGGGGAATGAATCTCTGTGATCTTGACTAGGGGAAGATTAGAAAATTTATGCTTTTATTTTTAAGTCACTCACTACTCCCATACAGTGCTTCCATATATGTTTTGTCACATGCAAAGTACCATATTTTTATTGAAGACTATGAAAATGTTAAAATTGAAGTCACTATTGTTCTAATATTTTTACAAGTATTAGAAGTGAGTTGACACTGTGATAGCTTAATCTTTTTTGTTTGAGTAAAGAAAAAGCAAGTCTATACCAAGCCATGATACAGGTGAATACTTATTTGGACTATCATAATGTTATCCTGAAACAAAGACTAATTATTCCTCTATGTTAAAATAATTTACATGTTATTTTTTTGGCTTTTGATTCAGATACTGGGATCCATACCTCAATCAGGTCATATGTGAACAAAATTATTCAATGATTGAGTGATAATGACCAGGAACTTTTTATTTCACAAAATACCATAATCTTTTTTTAAAGGTTTTATTTATTTATTTTTAGAGAGACTGGAAAGGAGAAAGAGAGGTAGAGAAACACCAATATGTGAGAGAAACATCAATGGGTTGTCTCTTGGCCTATAACCTAGGCATGTGCCCTCACTGGGAATCGAACCCATGATCCTTTGGCTCATAGGCCAACACTCAAGTCACACTAGCCAGGGCAATGTCAATGTTAACTTTCTTCTTGAGTTAACATTTTATTTATAAAATATCTACATCTAATATTTCAAATTCTACCAGGCAATATATTCTGAGTTTATATTTTAAAGATATTTCAATGCTATTTATGTGAACATTTATTTTCTAAATAATATTAAGTATATTTCAAACATATACCACATCATACCTGAAACGTTTTGTTTCAAATTCAGTGAGAAATCCAAACTTCCAAAAACTTTAAATTACCCATAACAAATTTAAAATTCTCAAAAGCTCATTTTGCTTCCAATACAATTAATGTAAGGGATTCAAATGTAAGTAGAAAAATAGAAGGATAATTAGTTTGGCTCCTTTTAAGATGAAGAAAGATGTCTTGGAAAGAGTGAACAGAAAAGTTAATAAGGTAACAAAAATGAAAATGCATGATTATATATTTTCTCTGTTTAACTATTACATTTATACAATTATTTAGTTTCCTCTTAAGTGAGAAATGGCATTTACAAGTAGTATGTAAGAGTGAAGTAAAATATGTACTTGGGAATATAATGTGTTGATTTGTAATTAGAGAAGGTAGTCATTAATGTATTAAAACATTTTGCAAAGGCTTCTCCAATATAATAATAATAATAATAATAATAATAATAATAATATAAACATGATTTATTCAATATCAGACAATAATTCACTGACAAAATCTTATGTGATTATTTTTTCAAACTTTATAGAGGAGAACATAAGTGTTTACAGAAATAAAATAAATTTCCCAAGGTATGAAATAAGAGCCAAGCTTGGATTTTAATTTCATCTACTTGATTCTAGTTTCTCATTTTGATTCTGCCACTTGCTCAAATGATATTTTTGGAATGCCCTTCTTATACAAAGGCTTTATGGATATTTTTAAAATTCATGCATTGTTCTCAAAGAGGAGGAAAAGGCAGACTTGCATTTAAAACCTAACAGCTTGTAGAACCTTAACAGTAGGTAAAGTATATTTTTAAAAGTCAGGATAACAGATAATCAAAAAGAATAAAACAAAAAATTCTTAACCACTGTACTCATATATTACCACTGTCAATAATTAGTATGTATCCATTCAGATGTTTTAAAATATGTATATTTGAGTGGACTCATCTGATAGATACATTTCTAAAGTTGTTCTATTTCGTAATGATTTCTCCTTATTTTCCACATAATTAAGTGTTCACACACCATATCATTTTTGTTGACTCATTATTCCTTTGCATGCTTGTACACATTTATTTAAACAATATTTTATTAGTAATAATTTTCCCTAAATTTTCAATAAGCACCACTGGAATGAATCTCTATGAAGTTCTGTATTTATACACATCCATGATTTCTTTCATAAAAAGCATTTTGGAATTTGGAATATATTTTCTATGCATCTTTATTAACCAATTAAAAAATGTGATAAACATTTTTTATGTGAAAGGTTTCTTTTAGAATAGCAATGATGGTTGCCATGCATATAAAATTAAGAAAAGTATCTGAATAATAATTCTCTAGACCAAAATAAAAAAGAAAATAGAGCCTAAAAAACTTTTCTAATGGGAATAAGTGGTGGTCAGGTGTAAAGTTATGTTCTTTGACATTACATTACAAAATAACAAGGATAAAAATAATTCCTAACTTGGTAGATTCAGTGCAACCCTTTTTGCATATTTTCTGGAATTGAAGTCCATCTGGAAGATCATGTACCAAACAAAAACAAAAACAAAAACACAAGTTTTTTTTTTTTAATTGAAATGTGGCATGTATATATTCACCATATTTCAGAAATGCATAACTCAATCAGAAATGCATAGCTCAATGAATTTTATGGGATAAACTCACATATTAATTACCATTACCCAGATTTTAAAAAATACAAATTTCATCAAAATATCAAAATAATTCTGTGTTCCTGCTACCTGCCCTCTGCAAAGTAAGCAGTTCCTTACTACTAGTTCCATAATTTAAATTACTCTATTTACTTTGAACTTCATACAAATAAAATGATTTACTATATACCAATGTCTAGGTACTTCTTTTCTCTGTTTCTTTAATGTTACTTTTGAACGATTCATCTAGATTGTTACAAATAGTTGTATTTATCTCATCATTATTGCTCTGTAAGATTGCAGTATGTGAGTACGAGAGTATTTAATCATTCAAACATAGAAAAACATTTTGGTTTTCAATTTGGTATTAGTATAAATCTTGTTGCTTAAAGCAACAATGATAATGTGAATATGTCTTTGGGTAACTGTATCTACTAATTTCTGTTGGATATGGATAAGTGTGTATGAATGGACTTCCCGGATTGTAGAACACGTGCATATTTGATTTTATTAGATGGTGCAAAACAGTTTTTTCTTTTTAATAGATGTAAGTAGAGTAAAATTTGTCCACAACTTCCCTAACACCTGGTAGTTTCCTCTTTTTTAATACTAACCATTTTAGTGAGTATACAGTGGTATCACAGTGTGGTTTTATTTACATTTTCTTGATGGCTAATTAAATTATTTTTTTATATGTTTATTCATTTGGAAATACTCACTTATAAATTTTTTATTCAAACTTTTTGCCCTTTTTTTTCATAATGGTTTCTTAAATTGTTTTGTAGGAACTCTTTATGTATGAGTAATTTATCACATACTTAAATGGCAAATATTCTCCCTCACTCTGGATTGCCCTTTCATTCTTTTAATGGTGTTAATTATTGTTGCTTTTACTTTTATTAGGACTTACCTTTCTTAAATCTTAACATATTTTAATTTAATATATTTTCTTACTATTAACATCATTTTTGTATTGTGTTTAAGGTATCTTTGTATAACCTAAGATCATGAAGATATTTTTTCTGTTCTTTTTCTTTTTTTCCTAATAGATCTCAATGAAATAACTCTATCACATTTTTAAGTTAAATTTTAATTTTGAGTCCTGGTTGGTGTGGTTAAATGGACTGAATGCTGATCTGTGAACCAGTGGGTCACCAGTTCAATTTTCAATCAGGGCACATGCCTGGGTTTTGGGCCGTGTCACGGGCCGGGTCCCCAGTTGGGTACACACAGAAGGCAACCACACATTACTATTTCTCTCCCCCTCTTTGTCCCTCCCTTCCCCTCTCTCTAGAACATAATAAATAAAATATTTAAAACAAAGTTAATTTTGAGATAGATATATACTGACATACAAGAGTAAGATAACACAGAGAGGTCCCATATACCCTTTAACCAATTTCCCCAAGAGTAACACACAAAATTATAGTGCAAAAACAAAATCAGAAGATTGATGACAATATAACCCACCGTTACTCAGGTTTCCTCAGGTTTATATGTTACTCCTCTGTGTGTGTGTTTGTGTTTAGCTCTGTACAATTTTATCATATGTGAAGTGTGTTAGTTTTCTATGTCTGTTGTAACATTACCACAAATTCAGTAACTTAAAACAACAGAAACTTAATTGTCACAGTTCTGGAGGTCTGAAGTTCAAAATCAATATTATTCGGCCCCCAAATCAAGATGTCTGCATGGCTGTGATCCTGTTGGACATGCTAGGTGGACATTCTTTGCTTTTCCAGCTTCCAGGGGCTGGCATCGTTCCTTGACCTGCAGTAGTGATATCCCAGTCTCCGCTCCCTCCTCTTCTGTGTGTGTTGTCTCCTCTTACTTCTCTTTTGCAAAGTTACTTATGATAGTAGCATTTAGAGCTTACTCCAATAATGCTGGATAATCTGTCTTTCACCTTAATAGCCTTAACTTAATGACATCTCAACTTAAAAAGCTCTTTTTGTTTTTCAAGTCAGGTAACACTGGTTTCAGGAATTGCAGTAATGATATCTTTGGGAGCCCATTTTATCTTTTGGGTTCCCTTACTTCGTGGATCCCTCTTGTTAACTTGGTTGTGGTTGATTTTCTCTCTTTCTTTCCATTTATTTACTTATTTTTTAAAGTTATTGAAGTGATATCAGTTAATAAAACTATATAGATTTCAAATGCACAATTCTGTGATACGGCATCTGTATGTTACATTCTGTGGCCACCATCCAAAGTCAGTTCTCCCGCCACCATACACTTGACCTCCTTTACCCTTTACTACTCCCAGGGCCCCTTCTCTCTGGTAAGACCATATTGTTATCTGTGTCTATGAGTTTTGTTTGCTTGTTTGTTTGTTTTTGTTCATTTGTTGCTTTCGGCTTTACTTAGACATACAATGTCAAGAACCATATGATTTCACTCATAAGTGGGATATAAAATCTTGTTATTTTATAACACCTTTGTCTCTCATGTCCACCTCTCTCCCTTATCTGTAACGACTATTTCTGTTCGCTGTCTCTAT